>CAUYQG010103159.1:0-18359 GCA_963574415.1 Tarsius wallacei
TTAATCATTGCACATGTTAGAAAAGGCCAAATGGCATAGTGGGAAATGGAAAATTGAACCATGACATTCCCAGGTTAGCTGTGAATACTTCACATAAACGTGTTGTTCTCTTCATGCTCGACTGCACAGAATTCTTCAGCCATATCAACAGCAAAGATGGAAGACAGAAGGGCCTCAGCTGCCCAGACCGGCTTTGCAGCATGGGGGGGGCGGTGCTCAGCACACCTGGACTTTGTCAATCAGGTGAGCCTCTAAAGCTGGCTCCCAACACCTGGGAGGTGGAGGCTGCAGAGAGCCATGATCATGCCACTGCACTCCAGCCTGGGCAACAGAGTGAGACTGCGATTCAAACAAACAAACAAACAAGCAAGCAACAAAAGTTGCCCAAGATACTTTGATTAAAACAGAAATATTTGGCCAGGAGCAGTGGCTTAGGCCTGTAATTCCAGCACTTTGGGAGGCCAAGGCGAGAGGATTGCCTGAACCCAGGGGTTTGAGGCCAGCCTAGGCAACTTGGTGAGACCTTGTCTCTACCATAAATAAAAAAATTAGATGGGCTTGGTAGCACATGCCTGTAGTTCCAGCTCCTTGGAAGGCTGGGGTGGAAGGATCGCCTGAGCCCAGCAGGACGAGGCTGCAGTGGCTGTGAGTGTGCCACTGCACTCCAGCCTGGATGACAGCGTGACACTCCAACTCAAAAAAAGAAAAAAAACCCAAAAATATTTGTAAGATTAAGAATATTCACGTACTGGGGATGGAGGTGTAGTTCCAGATAGAACTTTCTACTGTAGCTACAGATTTCCCAGGCTCAAATCCAGAGGCACTGTATAGTTCTCATGCTATGTGTCTCCATGATGCTTCCTAGGACTACTCCAAGATCCAAGTCCTGGAATCCAAGCACCTGCAAAGTTCACCAACTTTCCCAACCATTTAACGCACAGATGTTCAATGTACAGATGCGCAGTCTGAGAGAGGTCTTCAGATGTAGGTACTGCGTGTGTCTCAAAAGTGGTTGGACAGGATCTCTTCAAATTGCTGTTTTGTAGTATAAACAATAGAAAATCAGTCACATCAATCCTAAAGGCTGTTCCAAGCAATAAATGTCATTGCTTCCCCCAGCTGTTCCTGTAATGACAGACTGAGGAAAATGGGGGAGATGTGCAGGCATGTGAGCAGAGGGTAGGGTTTGGGGACCCTGGGGATTGAGGGGGGACCTTTCTGGGGTAAGTTGATGAAGAAATCAGTTGCTAGTCTTACCCACTCTCTAGAAATAAGTAGAAAATTTTAATATGCTGTGGGAGTACTGGGGTGACAATGATGGTGAAAGGTACTTATTAGACATCCATAATACATAGGGGGGTATAGCTCAGGGGTAGAGCATTTGACTGCAGATCAAGAGGTCCCCGGTTCAAATCCGGGTGCCCCCTATTATATTGGTCATTTCTTTTCATTCATTCCAGCTATGATTCTCCCTGAAACAGGTCAGCCCTTCCCCAGCTGCAATCTGGCTGGACAATCACTTCCTACATTGCTGCTCCCTCTTCCCACTGTTGTATGTAAGTAATTCCTCCAATTCTATTGAACTCTCAAATAGAAGGCAGAGAAGTGATGTAGAATTCTTCTGAGCTTTTCCAGGGCAGACCGGATAGCTAAAGCTACAGCAGACATCCCAGGAACAGAGAGTGAATGGTAATCCTAAATTATTGCCTGCCCCTCCTTCCCACTGCAGCAGTTTAGCAACCTGGAGTGGTGGCCAGACCCACAGAGACACATCACAGCATCCAGGTTCCCCATGTAGGGTGGACATTTCCCTCTGGGGAACCAGCTTCTCCCCAGTACTCACTCGGTGCTTACTCAGACACTTGCTTCAACCTGGTAGGCCAAAAGCCTGGGTTAGGTACTCTAACAAGGGAAACAGGGATTCTACAGTGCTGTTCCCACAGACCCAACTCTTAGAGCTCTGTGACAGCATTTGAATTACAATCCATTCTGTCTGCACTGCAGGAGGATGGCTCTGGGTCTGGGGGCCCAGGTAGGAGTCTGTGGATAGATCTGGAGGCCACTGGCCAGCTCTTGGACTAACAAAAAGGTCATGGAAAAATGGGCTGGAGTTCTGCAGGAAGCTTCTCTCCTTTTCTCCTGCTGATGGCTCCACCCAGAAACAGGCCCCGCAGGCCACAGAGCTGAGGGAAGGCGTCTTGCTATGAGTCAGGTCTGGTAGTTTCCAGAGAGTCAGTCCTGGAAGGGAGCTATAATTTACTTTTGCAGAGCTGAGAGTTACCACACAGGTGAAAGGTATTAACTAGGTGACTTTGGTGCTTCAGGGGTAGAGCATTTGATTGCTGATCAAGACGTCCCTGGTTCAAATCCTGGTTCTTTCTTATTTACATGCAACTGGTAGTTAACTCTAGCCACATACATGTTAGATGAGTGTGGGACCACACTGATGTCCCTTTTATGCTTAAGGGGGTTACCTCCTCAGTCCCATTATAATCACCCAGATGCCCCTAAGGCTGCCCTGCCTTGGAATCTCCTAACCATTAGTACAGTGTACACAGAGCAGGTCTCAGAAACTGCTCACTGGATAGCCCTCCCAACCTCTCTATGCTACCTCCATGCTTCTCCCACTCTCTACCCCCTAACTCTACACCTTCCATCCCATGCTCCCAGTAAAGAAAAATCATGCTTGGTTTGGTCCAGGACCAGCCACCGAGTGATGAGCTGCATTTCTGAATTCTCAGATTCCTAATGGCAGGCTAAGATTGAGGGTGGCCTTTCAGTGCCACGAGGTTGTGCTAACAAAGATAAGCACAGTGGAGGTTAAGGCTTGAAGGAGGCTGAGGCTGTCAAGAGAGTCACAGTCATTTACTCACTAAGTATCATCTGTTGAGGAGGCACCAAGCAGTTTGCTGTGCTCTGGAGTTATGAAAGCGGCTTGTTCCTTGCATACATCTAGCAGCAACAGGAACACCTCAAATGTTCCTGTGGGATGTCTGATTTTAATTCTAAGAGGCAGAATCTCCTGGATGCTTGCCGGGATGTGTTAGTTGAGTGATGCTTTAGATAAGTTGCTCAACCTCTGTTGTGCCTCAGTCTCTGCATCTGTAAAATGGAGGACAATAATAGTACTTTCTCATAGGACTTTTTGGTAAGAATTTAAAACACTTAGAACAATGCCTAGTGTTCGAATGTCTGTTGTTATTAGCTGAAAAACCCACACTCAAGTAAATGAATGGTGATGGCTTTTACCACTGAACTCTTTGTTTTGGAGATTGTCTGTGAAATGCAATGGTTTCAGTCTTGTCTTGCTGGATGTTGAGTTATTCTTTCCAGCTGATGTGAAACACCTGGAACAACGTCCTGGGAGAAGGTCATAAAACCAGGCCACCAATGTAGGAGGATTGTCCCTCTGTTCCCATGGCAACTTATGTTTAGCTATAAGTTGATTCCCATCTAGGAAAGGAGTTCGCAGGTCTTCTTATGCTACTTGAGGTTTCTTGTTCAGACTCTAAGGACCTGTTTCCACAAAGCCCAATTTATGTAATAAAAACCCTGAGTCTAGGTTGAACTCCTACAGTTTGAACCAACAGCCCATTTCTGTCCAAGGACTCGAAGGCCAGTGAAAGATAAAGACCACCCCTTGCAACTTCCTTCAGACATGAAGAAAATGGAATCATGGTTGATGGTCATGTGGTTACACCTGAATCTTGCCTGGTCCCCTTGAACCATAGGTGGTCAGGGAGGTCCAGGTGTGTCGTTTTGATGGAGAAAGCTGAATCTCTCTGAGCACTTTGAAGGAAACAAATCAAAACCTCTTCCTGGATGTCTTTGTTTACAAAGGGACATTGTATACTTCTGGCAGCAAGAACAGCCTCTGTAGAGGTTCAAAGTATGGAGGTGCCTGGCATGTGAAGGAGACAATATTTCACTGTCACTTGACTCTGAGAGTGCAGTGTAAGGGAGGAGAGATGGAGGGTGTGGCTGAGAGACAAAGTGAGGTGGGTTGTGGGGCCCTGCATCTTGCTCAGGGTCTTAGACTTGCATAGCTGCAGGTTCAGGGTTCCCTTCTCCTCTGAGTCTCACAAGTCACCTGGGCAACCTATAACACACCTTCAATGTTCCTCTTTGTTGACCTTTTCCATTTTTGCTACTCTTTCTCCCATTTCCAAGGCCAAGCAATTCACTGGATCCTGCAGGCCTTCTTAGTGTGTTAGTTTGTAGGAACAAAGTCTTCTTTCTCAAAGAGATCTGCTGCCTTTCTGGGGAGAGCCAATAAATTAGGTGAAGAGAGGAACCCCTGAAGAAGCTGGCATGGTGCCGTGGAGGCTGGGGAATCCTGAGTGAGACAAGGAGTCAAAACTAGAGCCTTGCCTTGGTCCAGAAGGTCTTGATCTTCATCACTCTAACCCACTTACCTGGGGAGAGGGATTATGACATTTAACAACAATTTAATGAATAAAATTAAGAGTAAGCAGTAGGCATGGAGATTTTAAGTAGAGATATCTTAGTCTGCAGTTTAATGCACTAGATTCAAGCTATTATATACCCCTTCACTCAACAGGTCAATGAACATATCTTTCCAACTAGTACTTTTTCAATGTTGAAACCACCAAGATGTTGACCTGCCCCCACGAGAACAGGTCTCTCTTCCAGCTGCATCCTCCCCTTCTACCACAGCCATGGAGCCCTGTGGCCTCCCCTCTTCTCTCTCTCTCTCTCTCTCTCTCTCTCTCTCTCTCTCTGAGAGAGAACAAAACCCTAGAGAGCTATTGACCTGTATAGAGACAACAATCAATCCCCTCAATTAAATTCCTCAAATATTTATCTATATCTGCTGAGCCAGAGGCCAGGCTTTGGGGAGGTAGAGAGATGAGTGAAATCTAGTCATGAAACTTCATCCCTTGCCCTTTTTTAAAAAGAAGCTCTCAGTCTAGTGAGGAAGAGTGATTTGCAACATAAAATTATATTAGATGTGATAGAAAGAGCACAGAATGGAGCCATTCTACCCCCAGGTGTGGACTTACTAGCAGCTGTGCAGAAATGGTAAGGGTCAGCAGGGTCTTGAAGATGAGTGTGTGCAATAGAATATTACGCAGCCATAAAGAAGGACCAACATATGGACTTTGCAGCAACCTGTATGAATTTAGAGTCGATCATTCTCAGTGATTGATCACAGAAACAAAGAACAGAGTACCATATGTTCTCACTCATAAGCGGACCTTGAACAATTATAATACTATAAGAAAGGGACTGGCAGTAGTGGGAATCTGTCGGGGGGGGGTGGGATTGGCAGTTGAGGGAAACTGCTAGGGGAGGGAGAGGTATACCTCATCAACAAGGGTACCTGCTAAACAATGTTTGTATACCTAACCCTGAATTGTACCCCACATCCTTATTTTAAAAAAAAGATGAGTATGTAGGCAGTTGTGGGAAGGGCACACCAGACAGATGATGCATTGAAATAAAGGTGCAATGCTGTTGGTGATGTTTTCTGAGTCTAAGACCCATATGTGTCTGTGTACATGTGTGTGCACGTGTGTGTAACATGTGCATGTTCATGCCTGCAGGTGTGTATGTGTGTGCATCTGGAGTAGCCTGGAGGTATATGTGTGTGATGAGTGTGCAGAGGAGAGGGTGGAGGGAGTGTGACTGCAGCCAAAGGCTTGGAGGTGGTAATTAGACTGAAGAGTCTGTTTGTAAGAGATGCTTTGGAATTCCAACTTTGTTATGTGGACAATAGGAAGTCCTGCATGCTGCAATGAAGCAACAAGGTCAGGTCCTTTATTTCAGGAGACCACTTAGGAGGCATTACGGAGAATAGTTGGGAGTTTGCCAAGAGACAAAGACAAGGAACTGGTATTATTGTTATTATTATTATTAATCCCCTATTATGTGTTAGTACCATGTCAGGCAATTTATCTTAAGTTACCATATTTGTCACAAGAAACATATTCTTATTTAAGAAGAAGAAACTGAAGCTTATAGAGTTAAGTAACTCACCTGATTACACATACAGAATAAAGAAATGAATGCAGAGGAGAAAAAGAAATTCCAAGGCTGGGAGCAGTGGTTCATGCCTGTAATTCCAGCACTTTGGGAGTTGGAGGCGAGATGATTGCCTGAGCCCACGAGTTCGAGACCAGCCTGGGCAACTTGGCAAGCCCTCGTCTCTACAATAAATCAAAAAATTAGCCAGGCACGGTGGCGCCCACCTGTAGTTCTAGCTACTTGGAAGGCTAAGACGGAAGGATCGCCTGAGCCCAGCAGGTCGAGGTTGCAGTGGCCATGAGCATGCCACTGCGCTCCAGCCTGGGCAACAGAGTGCGCCTCTGACTCAAAAAAAAAAAAAAAAGAAAATGAAAGTCCGAAAAACGTTCAGGATAAAATATATAGGACATGGAGATGGACCACATGTACAAGATGAGGAAGAATTGAGAAAATGAAGTCAGAAAATGAAAATTTCTTTTTTCCAGAAAGAAGTATAGCAGTAGCTGCAGGAGGAAGTGGGAAACCTAATCTAACTTCAAATAGAGACTTGAGCATGATTTTGTCAGGAGTAGGGAGGGATAAGATTGAGAAAGAGTTAATTCTGTTCTAGAGACAAGAATACAAATGAAATGGTTTGCTTTGGAAGGGAGGGAGGAAGGGAATGCTTTTCTCTGACACAGAAGGGAAGGGACTAAGAATAGCTGAAGAAAGATGATTTTGCAGTGGTGAGAAGCCAAGAAGCTGAGGTCTGGATGCTTCTATTCTCTCTGTAAGGCTGAGGCAATGCCTCTTGTAGGACTGAGAGAATGGAGTGCCGGGACAGGGCAGGTTGCTGATAAGCCTTTGACCTGAGCAGAGGGACTTGGAGCTGTGATCTGTGATCCCTGAAGTCTACCTCTTATGGGCATTGAGAACATTGCTGTCCTTAGATGCACTTGTTGCCTCCCAGGTCAGCATAGGGGAAGTGCTAATAATTGTATTCTCCAGCTTTCTCTTTTTTGTGAGTCAGAGTCTTACTCTGTTGCCCATGCTGGAGTGCAGAGGCATGCTCATGGCCACCGTAGCCTCGACCTGCTGGGTTCAGATGATCCTTCCACCTCCCAAGTAGCTGGAACTACAGGCACACGCCACCATGCCTGTTTTTTTTTTGATTTATTATAGAGATGAGGCCTCACCAAGTTGCCCAGGCTGATCTTGAACCCATGGGCTCAGACAATCCACTTGCTTTGGCCTCCCAAAGTGCTGGGATTAGAGGCTGAGCCACCGAGCCTGGCCAAAACTTGGAACTTTAAGAGAATAGATAGGGAGTCATGGAGTATTCTTTTTTTTTTTTTTTGAGTCAGAGTCTCACTTTGTCATCTAGGCTGGAGTGCCGTGGCATGTTCACAGCCACTGCAGCCTCTATCTGCTGGGCTCAGGTGATGTTTCCACTTCAGTCTTCCAAGTAGCTGGGATAACTGGCGTGTGCCACCACGCCTGGCTAATTTTTTTATTATTGTAGAGATGAGGTCTCACCAAGTTGGTCTCACCAGGCTGGTCTTGAACCCGTAGGCTCAGGCAATCCTCTCATCTCAGCCTCCCAAAGTGCTGGGATTATAGGCATAAGTCACCATACCTAGCCGTAGTTTTCTGTATTTTTATTCTATGTAGATCCTGGCCCAAGGAGTTTAGGTTACTCTCAGGAATAGACAAGGTTTCTGGTTCCCTCGTATACAGCCCAGTTTTAGCTTCTGTCAGCCACACACTTACCATCTTTTGGGTGATCCCCTCTGCAGAGGAGTCCATTCATTCGGGGGATACTTGTGAATTTTTACCAGTTGTATTCCAGGCTTGGGGAAGGGAGCTCTCATGTCTAAACTCGGAGGATCTCTTTCTTTAGTCTCTAAAAGGAGACAACAAAGGAGATAAAAAGAAACTAGAACTTGCAGGACAAAGAATGTAGAAAATTTATACAAAAGTATTATCAGTATTAACATTAAATATTATTTATTAAATGCCTCAATTAAAACACAAAGAATGTCACTGGATTTACAAAAAAAATCCTAACTCTATCTTGTTCTTAAGAGATATATCTAACACATAAGGATTCAGAAATGTTAAAAATAAAAGAACAGAAAAAGACATATGTACCTGTGACAACCATATACGATGTAGCTATATTAATACCAGACAAAATAGTTTTTGAGGCAAAAGAAAACATTAGGAGGGAGAAAGAGTCATTTTTTATAAAAGCTCAACTCACCAAGAAGATGTAGCAATTCTAAATCTGGTACGCCTAATAACAGCCTCAAAACATAATGAGCAGAAATTAACAGAACTAAAGAAGAAAAATGGACAAACCTCCATTGGATCTCTTACATGAGAGATCTTAAAAACTCACCCTTGTGAATTGATAGAACAAGTACACAATATCAAAAGTATACAGAAGATTTGAACAACGTTATTAACAAACTTGGCATAATTAACATGTAAAGAATCTTGCATTTAGCTATAGAACATGCATTTTTTTTTCAAGCACACATGGAACATTGATTAAAATTGACTGCATACTGAACCACAAAGCATGTCTTAACAAATTTCAACATATTGAAATCATAAAAGTATATTTTCCAACCAAAATAAAATTACACTAGAAATTGATAAGTCAAATAACTAGCAAATCCAACAATTATTAGAAAATCCTCAAATGTTTAGAAACTAAAATTATTCTTCTAAATGACCCATGGATCAAAAAATAAATTGTAACAGAAATTAGAAAATATTTTGAACTAAATGATGGTGAAAAGACTAGATATTGAAACTTGTCAGTTGCAGCTCCAGCATTATGTAGAGGGCAATTTATAGCCTTAATGCATCTACAGCATTAAAAAAAAAAAGAAAAGGTGAAAATTAACAATCTAAGTATCTGTCCCCCCAAAAACATAAAAAGAACAATAAAATAAACCCAGGGGAAGAATAAGGAAGATGACAATAAATAAATTAATAAAAGCATAAATTAATTAAATAGGAAACAAATAAGAGATAGGGTCGATAAAGCCAAAATTGTTCTTTGAAACAAATAATAAAAGTGAGTTTTTTGGGTGAATACAAAGATGTGTTTTTATTTTTTATTTTTAAAGTAAGGCTGGGTGTGGTGGCTCATGCTTATAATCCCAGCACTTTGGGACGCTGAGGTGAGAAGATTGCCTGAGTTCACAGGTTCAAGACCCGCCTGAGCAACTTGGCGAGCCTGCATCTCTACAATTAAAAAAAAAAAAAATAGCCAAGCATGGTGGTACGTGCCTGTAGTTCCAGTTACTTGGCAGGCTGAGGTGGAAGGATCACTTGAGCCCAGCAGGTTGAGGCTGCCATAGCTGTGAGTGGGCCGTTGCATTCCAACCTGGGTGACAGAGTGAGACTCCAACTCAAAAAAAAAAAAAAAAGTAATTTGGTCTAATTTGGAGGTTAATTAAAGGTTAATTCAAGTTATATATTTAGGAAAGAACCAGTAAGCAGGAGAGAGATGTGAAGATTATTGGTATAGAGATGCATTTTTGGTAAGGAAGTTTATAAAGAAAGAATAATTTTGTATTAGAATTTTTGTCTTAAAGCACAATGACTGGACATTTAAGAAAGAAGGAGATATGGGGTAGAAAAGAAAGTCCAAGCTTGTTGGTCTATAAGTCATGATAGGATTTGTGAGCAAAAATTTGTAAAGGTCTCCCCAGATCATTTTTATGAAATTAACATTACATTTATACCCAAATCAGGTAATGATCCAACAAAGAAAGAGAACTACAGGCCAATATCCCTGATGAACATAGATGCAAACATTCTCAACAAGATCATAGCATATAGGATCCAACAACCCATCTCAAAAATCATCCACCATGACCAAGTAGCCTTCGTCCCAGGATACAGGGTTGGTTCAACATCTGCAAGACCATAAATGTAATTGAATGCATCAACAGATATAAAAACAAGAGCCACATGATTACATCATTAGAAACAGAAAAAGTTAAGTTTTCAATAAAATCTAGCATCCCTTCTTGATAAAAACCCTTAAACACCTAGACATAGAGGGAACATACCTCAAAATAGTAAGAGCCATCTACAATAAACCCACAGCCAACATACTGCTAAATGGACAGAAATTGGAAGCATTTCCCCCGAAAACCGAAACAAGGCAAGGCTGCCAACTCTCACCCCTCCTGTTCAACATTGTGTTGAAAGTCCTAGCTAGAGCAATCAGACAAGAAAAGGAAATCAAGGGTATCCAAATTGGAAAAGAGGAAGTTAAGTTATCCCCCTTTGCTGATGATATGATACTATACCTTGAAAACCCAAGAGAATCTGTCAAAAACCTCTTTATACTGATAAAGGACTTTGGCAAAATCTCAGGGTACAAAATCAATGTACAAAAGATAGTCACATTTTTTTTTTGAGTTGGAGTCTGTTGCACAGACTCGAGTGCAGTGGCATGCTCCCGGCCACAGCAGCCTCGACCTGCTGGGCTCCAGCAATCCTTCTGCCTTAGTCTTCCGAGTAGCTGCAACTACAGGCGCGCTACCATTCCTGGCTAATGTTTTGATTTATTGTAGAGATGAGGTCTGACCAAGTTGCCTAGGTGGGTCTCGAACCCGCGGGCTCAGGCAATCCACTCACCTCAGCCTCTCAAAGCGCGGGATTACAGGCTGAGCCACTGAGTCCAGCAATAGTCACATTCTTATACACCCAACAACAAATAGGCAGAGAACCAAATAAAAAGCACAATCCCATTCACAATAGCCACAAAAAAAAAAAAAAAAGAAAGAAAGAAGAAAAGAAATACTTTGGCATCTTCCTAACCAGAGAAGTGAAAGACCTATACAATGAAAACTACAAAACACTGCTCAAATAAATCAAAGAAGACAAAAACAAATGGAAAAATATTCCATGCTCATGGATTGGAAGAATCATGATTGTTAAGATGTCTATACTATCAAAGGCAATTTACAGATTTCAATCTACACAACAAGCCATCAAGTATATACTATTATTATGCCCATTTCACAGATTGTACATAAGGAGAAGTAATCTGCCTAAGGTCTTCTAACTGGGGCAAGACTTGAACCCAGGCTGTCTGGCTTCAGAAACCATGCTATTGGCATCCACGCCGCACTGCTTCTCCCAGGCTTGTATTTGTCAAAATCCTATCAGTGAGAATTCTTATTTCCTGACACAAACCAGGGAAGATTTTCATTTGAAAATCAAGAGCCTGTGGCACTATACAACCTGAGTTCAACTTAAAATAACTGCCTGCAGCTTTTCAGATCAAATGAAGAGTGCAAATTCAGGGTCCAAACCCAAGTCTGTGGTTACAGATTCTCAGGATTGGTTTTCTTTTTCCTGTCTTCTATTCACTTCTTCCTTAAAAGCTTAGCCCCTGCTATGATTCCTCACCATGTATGGGGCCTAGGACTTTGTCCCTGGAAATGCCAACTCATCGTTACTCATGCTACTGATATTTGGGCCACCATATTCCAGAAATGTCCTAGGTCCTCTGCAACTTCAGCCCTTCCTCCTAGACTCAAGCTGCTACTTTGTCCCTGCCACTGGGGAGTTATTCTGTATTCTTGCAGGTTCATCAATCCCTTCCACTTTATTTGGCAGTCCAGCCTATTGCCAAAAAGAGGAATCCAGAGGACTTTAGTGTCATCATAGAAATCACTGCAGAAGTCCGTGTTTCCCCTTCTGGGCCAGGAGAGGAGAGGAGTGACTGCTGGCCACCTTCTGAGAATGTTATTAGGGCTCCAGGGTAAAGGCCTGTGGGGAAGAGAAATTGATTTTTTTTTTAGCTGTAGTCTCACTCTGTCATCCAGGTTAGAGTGCAGTGGCATGCTCATGGCCACCACAGCCTCGACCTGCTGGGCTCAGGTGATCCTTCCGCCTCAGCGTTCCAAGTAGCTGGAAGTACAGGCACACGCCACCATGCCCGGCTAATTTTTTTATTTATTGTAGAGATGAGGTTTTGCCAGGTTGCCCAGGCTGGTCTCGAACCTATGGGCTCAGACAATCCTCTCACCTTGGCCTCCCAAAGTGCTGGGAAGACTTGAGCCACCGCACGCAGCCCGAGAAACTGTTTTAATAGGAGGGAAAGGCAGTTTGCAGAAGAGAAAGTTTACCTGTTCCCATGACCACAGCAGAAGAGGGGCCTTGGCATGGCTAAGGAAGTGGAAAGGTGCTAATTCCAGTATTAATCCAACTGTTTCTATCAGAGGGGATAGGGCTTTGTCCACCCTCAGAAAGCCCTGGGTCAAGTAGAGTTGTTCTCTGGTAGCATTTTGTGGTCCTTGAACTATGTTAGCATTTCATGCTTTTGGAGATTCCTAAATCAACTCAGTCACCTACTTCTTACTATTTCTTGGAATGGCTCTTTCTCCATCATTCTCCTGCTATATTAATGGAAGAAGTGGAAGTTGGAAGGGTCATATTATATCCTAGATTATAATTTTACAGAAAGTGCCCTGAATGGAATATTGGTCCTGGAGTATCAGACTCTGACTCTGTCATTAAGTGTGCTAGCATAGACACCTCAATCATGTGGAGTTTCTGCGTGTCCACCATGATGGGTACTAGCAGTTGACTCTAAAGGTCATTGCAACAGCTAATGGCAATGCTTCTCCAGAATGTGCCTGCAGCCAGAGACTCAAGGAAGGAAAGACACAGGCTCCAGGGCCTTTGAGGAGGGGAGACATCTCTTGTTATGTACAAGGTTGAGTTTTCACTGAAGCGGGCCTTGCAGCTCCCAAGAGCTCCCATTCCAAAGTGGCAACTCAGGTTATGGGTAGTCTGGGTGTGGCCATACAAGTGAAAGATAATAATTAAGGCCCATATTAATAGGAGGGGGTATAGCTCAGGGGTAGAGCAATTGACTGCAGATCAAAAGGTCCCCAGTTCAAATCTGGGTGCCCCCTACTACTCAGTTTTTGCCTTTTAAATAGGGGTAAATTTCAATTCTTCCTTGTTAGACACCAGGGGTAAATTTCAATTCTTCCTTGTTAGACACGAGGGTAAAAATTTCTTTTTTGGGGGCTCCAGCATGTGGTGAGGCTTTAATGTGGTGTTTCTTAACCCCAAATATAAATTAGAATCACTTGAAGAGTCTATAAAAGTGCCATTTCCCAGGACCCACCCCCAGACCAATTAAATCAGAACATCTGGGGTAGGGTGCGGGTGTGGTAAGAGCTCCCCAGGGGCTTCTGGTCTACAGCTGGGGCTGAGAACCAGCTTTAGTCTGTTTCCAGGAAGGCTTCTCAGTCCAAGGCTGCCTCAGCCCAGCTCTGTCTACCCAGCTGAGCCTCTTCTTATTCATCCTTATGTGTACAACACTTAAAACTGGACCATAACAGCATCTTCCAGGAACAATTGTTGCTCTAGCATTTCTTGTCTTAATTTTTCTCCTTCTCAATTCAGGCATTCTCCTTGGGAAGGGCTAAATCGATCTTCTATTTCTAGGTCAGTGAGTGAGCTCTTACAAGGCCAGGAGAATTTAAAGAGGAGATACCAACATGTTAAAGTATAAGTAAAAGTAAAGTTTTATGTTGAGTTTTGATTATGTAACTATTAAAGGCAATTTTATGTCTTTTTAAAGCCTGAAATGCAAACTTCTGCAGAAGGGATCAATGAGTTATATCAACCACCTCAAAACTAAGGAAAGTGATGGCTTTCTATGGTTCAGAGAACAAATAGCTTTTTTAGTAGAAAATCTCAGAACTTATTGTTAGTTCAGATATATGAGGGAGGATCCAAAAACACCCAGAATTTATTTATGAAAAATTTTGTATTTAAACTTCAGTCACCTTCAAAGTACTCTCCATTTGAGGCAATATACCTATGAGATGCTTTTTCCATGCTCAAAACAGTTTTGAACTTGTCAATTTTGATGCCTTTTAGTGCTTCTGCCATTTTTTGCTTCACCTCTTCCACATCGGCAAAATATTTCCCTTTGAGGACTTTTTTCATCCGGAGAAACAAAAAAAGGTCGGTCATGGTGAAATCAGGTGAATAGGGAGGGTGGGGCAGAGGGGTCATGCCATTTTTGGTCAAAAACTGCTAAACACTCAGTGTGGTGTGGGCAGCTATATTGTCATGGTGGAAGAACGGGTTGCCTGTTTGCCACACCTAGTGAAATTTTTTCCACAAATTGTGATGCAACCTTCTCAAAACTTCCAGATAAAAACTTTGGTTGACCGTTTGATCTGGAGGAACAAATTCCGAGAGTACTACAATGGGCCTGTTCTTTAAAAGGTAATTCCAATCTTTTTGAATCCCCTTTGTATTGCATATAATTCAGAATAAACAACTCATGGTTTTATTATCCCTTACATTAATCATCTTTTATGATCTTTTTTCAAAACTACCTAAAATACATTTCATGATTCTACAGATTTATATAAACAACAGAAGTATCTGAAGTATAAACTTTAGATAGGTTAAAAACAGGCTGTCGTAATAATAAAACTCTGTGACAGCAAGAAAGTCTTAATCTCTTTATATTGAATGGCAAGAAAACACTGCACAGAAATAGTCATTTAAAAGATTGAGCCTGATCAAGTCCAGTCTTACTTGAGGCTTTGTCTAATTTCTAAATTTAGCAAACAGCACTTCGTTTTACCCCCTGAATTGTAAATGTCTTGTATCCTCTGACTTCTGTTGTCAGTATAAGACACAGGTGCCTGAAATACAGAATTTCTTTGATCTTGGGTGATATGCTTTATAGTTTCCTTTTCATTAAAGCCGATTCCTTTTGTTAACCAGAGACTTTTTTTTGAGTCAGAGTCTCACTGTCACCCAAGCTGTAGTGCAGCGATACACTCATGGCCACCACAGCTCGACTTGCTGGGCTCAGGCAATCCTTCTACCTCAGCATTCCAAGTAATTAAATCACAGGCGCAAGCCACCATGTCCAGCTAATTTTTTGATTTATTGTAGAGACAAGGTCTCGCCAAGTTGCCCAGACTGGTCTTCAAGCCCTGGACTCAGGCAATCCTGTTGCCTCTGCCTCTCAAAGTGCTAGAATTACAGGCATGGGCCACCGCGCCTGGCAGACTCAAACTTTTTTTTTTAGTACTTTTTTTTTTTTGTCAGAGAGGTGACTTTTGTTATTCCAGTTTCATAAACACTTTGAGTTTTGGCTTAGAACTTGGTTGCTTATCCGTGTCCCATCCCTGCTCTTCCTTGACTCCTTCTGATATTGAAAATGGTCTCTCTCATCACAGCCTCCTTTCTGCATTCTCGTTATTGTTTCGGCTCCTCAACCTGATCCTACCGCCCTCCAGCCACTCTGGGGACAGTCTCTTTCCTTCTTGACCTTTCCTTTCAACTGTCCCTTTCTACTTCTCCGTACACACCTGATGACCAGCTTTCTCCTGAAGCTATCGTTCCCCTTCAGTCTCCCAGACAGAGAGGGTACCTTCTCCCCCATCCTAGTCTTTATTCTCTGCATTGCCCCTTCCAGATCCCAGCTTCTTCACCATCCTTCAATGCTTCTTCTTTTGAAAAGTCATCTCCATTTCCCTATACCATGCTCTCCTCTCTTCATTGATGTCTTTACTAATATTTGGTACTCCCCAAATTTAGTGGAAAATTTTAGATCCAGGCTAGCAATTGTATTTTCTTCATTATGCCTCTACTTTCATCTTCAGGAATGTCAAGATCCACGGAAGTGTCCTTCCAATGCTAAGATCCCATGAGATTTCCATCTTCTTGGCTCTAAAAATGTTCCCAATTTTCAATCCACTGCAGCTATAAAGAGGCATGGTGAGGCAAAGTTTGAGTGTTTTCCACCAGAGTCTATTCTATTCTCCTTTTTGGTTATCAGCTAGGCACATGGTTTAACAGAAGGAAAACTACATTTCCCAGACTTCCTTGGAGGTGAGGCCATGTGCATAAGTCCGATCAATGAGATACAGGTGAAAGTGATGGCTATTCTTGCAGAGACAAGCTTGTCTTCCTCTTTCCTGCTGGCTGGAAGATAGAATGACACTAAGGTGGGTGATGCCATGTTAAGCCATGAGGAAACCTTTGGAATGAAAGCCAAGCAGGCCAGAACAGTTAGAAAGAAAAAAACAGGTTCTTGACCCTGTGAAATGCCACAAACCTGGACCACTTAATTGTGGACTTTTATGTAGGAGAAAAGGAAATTTATGGCTTGTTTGCTTGTTTGCATTTTGCTTTAACCCTTTGTTATTGTGGGTGTACAGCGTTCATAGCCAAGTTTACTCCTAATACATGACTCAAACTTTATCATTGCTCAGAACTAATCTCTCTCAAGATCTTAGGATCTGGAAAGTCCTCTGACATCTCTTTTAATTTTTGCCTCTTATTCTCCTTACTGTTACTGAAAATGGTAACATTAAGGAAATGTTACATGAAAGAGATTTTGACCTTAATCTATTTCATCTTTCTCTGTTCCCATGATCACAGAGCCACCTTGGGATCACCTTCTCTGTCTACTTGCCCATCATAGTCCCCATGTTTAGCCTTTCAGTCATGATTCTAATTCCTCTGAAGCCTTGACCTTTGATCTGTCTACCTCCCTCACGACACCCTTCTACTTCCATAGATATACACGTCATTGACCTTTCCCACCTTTGCTCTGGGAAAGGCAGTCAAACTTTGCTGAAGCAGATTATAGAGCCAGACAAATGGTCCTACTACAAATCTATGTCAGTCTGACCTCCACCAGCACCCTTCTGCTGATGAGCAATGATTCCATTCCTAACTCACCTCTTCTACATTTACCACAGTGCCCGGTTCACATTTTGTCCTTCTTTTCAAGTAATCTGCCTCTCTATTTTCTTTAGAAGACCTTGGGTCCTACCAGACTGAGAAGACCAAGGCCATTGGATAGGTCCTTGTTTCTCCATATCTTCACGTTCTCCTCATTCCCTCCAGTCTAAAAGGAAAAGTCTTTCGCCTCTTTTCTAGGATGCATCCTATGTTCCTGATCCATACTTTCTGCTTTTTCTGGGGTTTCATTCTGTCAGTTATTAATATAGCCTCTCATTTTTGTTCACACATTTGTGCACATACTTATACTTATTGGCCATCTTTTTTGCTGGTTCCTCCTTGACACTCCAATTTCTAGACATTTGAGGACCCCAGATTTAGTCCCCAGACTTCTCTTTTCTACTTATATTTCTTCAGTGATGTCATTCTGTCCCATGGCTTCAATGGGCAGAAGACCCTAACATTTGTATCTTTAGCTAGCACCTCCCAGTCATTGACTCTTTTTAGGGCTAGTATAGTCAAGGCCAGGTTGAGAAGACAGGCACTTCCCTGGTGCTGGGGGTCAGTAGGTCCATTTCAGGCAGAGGGACCTTCAGTTTCCTCCTTCTCCATATGGGGGTCACCAGAATTATATAAGAGCTGCATTCATTGCTCTGTTTCTTGCCCTTCAGGAGCTAGTGACTCACCAGCTGTCCCCACTCCAATTCAGCCATCTCCCTCTTACAAAAAAGAGGGCTTGTCAAGTTCTCTCACCACATACATGATTTCATTGCCAGCAGGAGGCTTATCCCTTCCTTGATCATGTTGCTCTAAGTGTAAATAGAAAGACCTTTTTCTACCTTTAATAATGTCACATCATTTAGACTTTATTGCAAGTCTCAGCTGACTTGGGAGGGCAGCGTTCCTCTGGTTATTTTCATTGACTCCTACACACAGTTTACCTTCTTGGGCATGTTCCTAGCCTACTATGGGCACCAGTCCTTGCCATCTGAGAGGCCTCTGGGGAAACTGTAGAAGGTCAGGGTGGAGAAGCCAGGTGTGGAAGAGACTGCTATGGGACTCACCTTGGGTGTGACTGAGAGGCCAGGGGGGCCAGGTGCTCACTGTGGAGTGCTCTTTTCCCTCAGACTGATTATGTTCATCACTTGGGTAGATGGTGGACAAATGTTATGTGAAATAAGAGTGACAACATCAGAGGGGAGGGGATGGAAATCTGAAGAGATTAGGACTGCATGAAAGGAACATGGCAAGGGAAATGGAGGACAGAAAGCCTGGGAGGGTCTTGGATTTGGAACTATTTGAATCTTAGGAAGGGGAAAGAATCAGAATGATGCCGGCTGCAGAAGGCAGGAAAGACTTCCTGGAGAAGATTTGTGTTGCTTTCTCTCATTTATTTTAAATCTCCTAGAAGACTCTGTACCTGGGAGGTTGGGAACATTTGGACATTTGGGTTATTCCATATGTAAATTAGAAAAGAGAGAGGATTGCGGTCAAGATGGCGGCAACACAGGCGGAACTGTGAGATTCTCCGAATGTGAGTTCCCCAAAAAGTCTCTTGCCCTCCTTCCCCTACCCCACTGCCCACAGCTGGACGCATTGGTCCGAGGCTCAGGGACCCC
>CAUYQG010103161.1:0-13359 GCA_963574415.1 Tarsius wallacei
TTTTGTTTGTTTGTTTTTTTGAGTTGGAGTCTCACCCTGTCACCTAGGCTGGCGTGCAGTGGCACGCTTATGGCCACTGCAGCCTCGACCTGCTGTGCTTAGGTGATCTTTCTGCCTCAGCCTTCCAAGTTGCTGAAACTACAGGTGCATGCTACCATGCCTGGCTAATTTTTTGATTTATTGTAGAGATGAGGTCTTGCTTGCCCAGGCGGGCCTCGAACCCGCGGGCTCAGGCAATCCACTCACCTCAGCCTCCCAAAGGCGCGGGATTACAGGCTGAGCCACCGAGCCCGGCTCCAAATATTTTTCATTTTACTTTATTGTAGAGATGAGGTCTCGCCAAGTTGCCCGAGCTGGTCTCAAACCCGTGGGCTCAGGCAATTCACTCGCCTCAGCCTCCAAAGTGTTGGGATTACAGGCTGAGCCACCAAACCTAGCCAAGAATGTTTCCAGTATTTTGCTTAACAAACCATACTACTCTGAACATCCTTATATATACACTGAGTATTCAGGTAGGATAATACTTCTAGAAGTAGAATTAATGGATACCAAATTGCTTTCTAAAAATTTAGTACCATTTGACATGTCCACTGGTATGTTAACATACTTGTTTCTACATAATCCTGCCAATATTTGGTATAAAGAAATATTTCATACTTTTGCCAAACTGAGAGGCAAAACATTTCTTAAATTTTCATTTATCTAATCATCAGTGAACTTGGAATCTTTCATATATTTACCATGCATACTTCTGTGAATTACCTATTCATTTATTTTCCCCATTTTCTATATAGTGCTGTTCAATGGAAATGCAACACAAGCCACAAAATGTAAATTTAAATTTTCTAGTAGCCACATTTTAAAAAGTAAAAAGAAACAGGTAAAATCAGTGTTATTAATATATTTTATTTAACTTACATCTAAATAATAACATTTCAACATATGATCAGTATAAAAAATTATTAAGACATTTTATATTATTTTTTTTGACTAAGTCTTCAGACTCCAGTTTTTTTTTATACATTTGGAGTACTTCTCAGTGTAGACTAGCCACATTTCAAGTGCTCATTAAACACATGCTGCTAGTGGCTACCGTACTGGATAGTGTGGTTCTACAGGATCTTTTTCTTACATATGTAGGAACTCCTATTTCTCCCATCTCAGCCTTCTCCCCCTTATATTCTTTTATATACAAATAATTCAAAAGCATAAGCTTCAAATAATACAAAATTATTATAAGGAACAAAACATGACAGTCACTCTCTATTACCCCACTCCCAGTACCATCCCTGAAGATGGTTATCTTTTGGAATACATTCCTGCAGCTAATTTGGGTATATTGTATAAATGTATATATACCACATATCATTTTGTTCTATCTATTCTGTGATTTTTATATTATCTTAAGCTTAGTCTAAGATAATACCCATCGGAAATACTATACTCTTTTTATTCTCCATAGTACTTAACAGTACGAATAGATTATGATTTATTCTAACATACATGTAATACATTTATATTCTCATTGCAAAAACTTAAAACATACAAATGAAGCCAATTTCCTTTGACCATCATTCTCTATCACAGACTCTTAAGATTCTCAACGTTGTTAACAGCATGGCCAGTATCCTTCTGCAGATCTTTTTTTATGTGTTACAATTACAGATATTATATTAATAGATAGTAAATGTTTACCTGTAACATATGCTGTAAATACTTTTAATCCAGTTTGTTTGCCTTCCAATTTTAGGGTCTCTTTTATTATACCAGTTTAAACTTGTCAATCTTTCCTTTATGACTACAGAGGGTACTATCATACTAAGAAAGGCCTATTCATACCAAGTCTTGTACCAGAAAAATGTTCAGTATTTTATTCTAATGTCCTTATGATTCAGGGGTTTCTTAATGTATATATTTGATCTATGTGGATTTTAATTTT
Organism: Tarsius wallacei; assembly: GCA_963574415.1. Lineage (NCBI taxonomy): Eukaryota > Metazoa > Chordata > Mammalia > Primates > Tarsiidae > Tarsius > Tarsius wallacei. The sequence goes on from CAUYQG010103161.1 coordinate 1,940, forward strand.
GGAGTGGAGAGATAGATATGGGTCCAAATTGTTTACTCTACTCCTCCAACAGCACTTCCAACTAGTAGTGTCTACCCTTCTCATCACTCTGACTTGAAAGATCACATCCCAGCCTGTAAAGAAGGAAAGGCAGAAGGGGAGAGTATAAAATGGAAGGGAGGGAAGGGGATTAACTGTAAAGAAACTGACAAATGCTACTTCCCCACATGATCAAGATCAACATCAACAGTCATAAAGAATGTAGACAAGACAGTATGTACCCTTGATATCATGTGATGAAAGTGGCAGTGTGCTTCTGTGATCTTCTTCCCAAAAAACTCATTAACCCAGTCCAATCGTGACAAATCATCAAATTCCAATGTACCTACTACACACACACACACACACACACACACACACACACACACACACACATCCTATAATATCTGACCACCTGACCAGTATCCCTCAAAACTGTCAAAGTCATAAAAAACAAGGAAAGTGGAAGGATCGTCGGAGCCCAGCAGGTCGAGGCTGCGGTGGCCGGAAGCGGCCACTGCACTCCAGTCTGGGCGACGGAGTGAGACGCCAACTCAAAAAAAAAAACAAAAAAAAAAAACAACAAGGTAAGTCTAAGCCTCCTGAGTAGCTGGAACTACAGGCATGCGCCACCATGCCTGGCTAATCTTTTTACTTTTTTGTAGAGACAGGGTCTCTCTATGTTGCCTAGGCTGGTCTTGAACTCCTGGGCTCAAGCAATCCTCCTGCCTCAGCCTCCCAATGTGCTGGGATTACATGCATGAGCCACCACGCCTGGCCAGGTGTGCCATTTTTTTAACCTAATAGCCAAGCACCCATAGTCTTGCCTTTGTCTCTTCAGTCTATCATAAATGATATTAAATATTTAAATTGTTGCCAGGCTCGGTGGCTCAGCCTGTAATCCCGTGCCTTTGGGAGGCTGAGGTGAGTGGATTGCCTGGGCAAGCAAGACCTCATCTCTACAATAAATCAAAAAATTAGCCGGGTGTGGTAGCGCACACCTGTAGTTCCAGCTACTTGGAAGGCTGAGGCGGAAGGATCGCCGGAGCCCAGCAGATCGAGGCTGCGGTGGCCGGGAGCGGCCACTGCACTCTAGTCTGGGCGACAGAGTGAGACTCCAACTCAAATAAATAAATAAATAAATAAATAGTCAATCTCATCTCAAATCCCGCCATGCTATCTTTAGTGCTAAAAACTATAGAGGAAAAGCACATTCCTACACACACACCCTACTGCAGAGGCATAAAGGGAATGACATCTAAGCTGATGTCACACCCCAGCAAGGCCTGCATGTAAATAACTTCCATCTGTGATTGATGGTTTCACTCAACCAAAACACTAACAGAACAAAAGAGCAAAGAAAACTAGTAGGCAAGGGACAGAAAAGCATTCTATTGAGCCAATTTGAAGTTTTTTAAAAGTTAGCAACACATTTCAACTACTATAAATAAATATCCCTGCAGCAGAAATAGAGCCCTTGAATACAGCATCCCAATTATTCAAGAAAAGCAAATATGAAATAATAATAACTATGCAATGAAGATTTTTTAAAAGCAAACTCTAAAATCTGAAAGAAAAATTACCAGAAAAAAGTAAAATAGAGATATTCTAACATGGAATTCATTACACTAAAACCAATGGTGTATCCAGAAAATATGGATCACCGAACAGCAATACTTAACAAAAGCAAGGCCTCACTTCTCCCTAAGTATTTCAAACCATCAACTCCCAAATTCCCTTCATCAACCCCAATTCCTTAATTTGGGTGGTTGTGGACTTCTTTTTTTTAAAAAATTGATAAAACCTATTGTTGCTCTCCCTGGAAAAACAAATGCACAAAATCTGGGACACAATTCCAACGGTTTCACATCTCCAAAGCCAACTGTAGACTTTGAGAGGATTCAAGTAATCTATCGTTAAAGCCCTTAAAAAATTGGGATATACAAATCCCAATTTAAAAAAAAAATTGTCAAGTACTAGAGTGGGAAAGATAATTCCAATTATGTCTTCCGTTCATTTCTGAACTATTCTAACCACCATCCACCCAAGTGGGACAAGAGATCCAACCTACCCACCTGCTTCAATTTTCCAGTAGAAAAAAAACTCTGTGGCCAGACGTGGTGGCTCAAGTCTGTAATCCCAGCACTTTGGGAGGCTGAGGTAAGGGGACTGCCTGAGTCCATGGGTTCAAGACCAGCCTGGGCAACTTTGCAAGGCCTCATCTCTACAATAAATCAAAAAATTAGCTGGGCGTGGTAGCACACACCAGTAGTTCTGGCTACTTGGAAGGCTGAGGCAGAAGGATTGCCTGAGCCCAACGGGTACATGCTGGGGCGGTCATGAGCGTGCCACTGCACTCTAGCCTGGGCAATGCAGTGAGAAGGAAGGAAGGGAGGGAGGAAGGAAGGGAGGGAGGGAGGAAGGAAGGAGCCCTCATACATTGCTAGTGGAAATATAAAATGGCTCAACTGCTTTGGAAAACAATCTGGAAGTTCCTCAAGATGTTAAACATAGGTTACCATATAAGCCAACAATCCACCCCTAAGTATGAGCCTGAGAGAAATGAAAACATATGTCCACACAAAAACCTGTACACAAATGCTCACAGCAGTGTTATTCATAACAGCCAAAAAGTGGAAGCAACCCAAATGTCCCGCAGCTGATGAATGAATAAATAAAATGTGGTATATCCACACAATATTTTGTCATAAAAAGGAATGAAGTACCTACACATAATACAACATGGATGAATCTTGAAAACATTATGGTAAGTCAAAGAAGTTACAAAAGACCATATATGGTATAGCTCCATTTATATGAAATGTCCAGGATGGGCAATTCCCTAGAGTCAGAAAGTAGGTTAGTGGCAGCCTAAAACTAGGAAGTGGAGAGTGACTGCTATTGGGTATACAGAGTTCTTTTTAGGATGATGAAAATGTCCTGAAATTAGACAGTGGTATTGGTTGTACAACTGTGTAAATACACTAAAAAATACTGATTTATAAACTTTTAAAAGGGTGAATTTTATGATAAAGTATATATAAAGGTTTTTTTTTTTTAAAAAAAAAGATCTAAAGCCAGGCTCAATGGCTCAGCCTGTAATTCCGCGCTTGGGAGGCTAAGGTGAGTGGATTGCCTGAGCCTGGGGGTTCGAGACCCGCCTGGACAACTTGGCGAGACCTCATCTCTACAATAAATCAAAAATTAGCTGGGTGTGGTAGCGCGCACCTGTAGTTCCAGTTACTTGGAAGGCTGAGGTGGAGGGATCGCCGGAGCCCAGCAGGTCGAGGCTGCAGTGGCCAGGAGCAGTCACTGCACTCCAGTCTGGGAGACAGAGTGAGACTCCAACTCAAAACAAAAAAACAAAAACAAAAACAAAAAAAAAGATCTAGTATCTTCACATAACATACAAGATCTTTTATCCTCTGCCTACTTTTCCAAAGCTGAAATACCTTCCCCCCTCCACCTCTACTTTATCTTATTCCCATGCACCTGTGGAACCACCTACCTTTTCAGTGACACACTTCCACTAAGCAGAGCTTCCTTTGCCACATTCCCATTTCATTTTGTATTTATCTCATTAAACTACATACCAGCTAGTACTGTAACTTTTGTTTGCATGCCTGCCCCACCTCTATTAAAGACTGTGAGCTCCTCTGAATGTCTCTTCATCTTCATGTATTTAGCAGTCAGCCATAGGGTGGGCATTAAATTATTCTTTAACAAGCATAAACTCCTGTCTTTGAGAGATTAGCAATCTTTCAACTGCATTGAGGACAAACAGATCCAACAATCTGACTTTGAACTCCAGTATAAGTACTCTCTAGCTTTGTGGACTTACATACAATATAGCTTCAATTTCCTAAGCTGTTAATGTAGATACAGTAGTACCCCCTTATGTATAGTTTTGCTTTTTAAAGTTTCTTACTCACAGTCAACCATGGTCTGAAAATCCTAAATGGAAAGTTCCAGAAATAATCCATAAATTTTAAACTGCATGCCATCCTGAGTAGTGTGATGAAACTTGCATTGTCCTCCTCCATCCCAATCGGAACAAGAATCATCCCTTTGTCCAGCGTATCTACCCTGCCTATGCTACCTGCCTATTAGTCATTTAGCAGCTGCTTCAGTTATTAGACTGACGGCCACTGTAACTCTCACTCAGTGCTTGTGTTCAAGTAACCCTTATTTTACTTAATAATGACCTGAAAGCACAAGAGCACATAATGCTGGCAATTTGGATCTGCCACAGAGAGGCCATAAAGTGTTTCCTTTAAGTGAAAAGGTGAAAGCTCCCAATTTAATATGGAAAAGAAAAAACTGTATGGTGAGATTGCTAAGATCTACAATAAGAATGAATCTTCCATCTGTGAAATTGCGAACAGTATACTGTTTTAATTGTTCCATTTTATTATTAGTTATTAGTATTAATCTCTCACTGTACCTAATTTATAAATTAAACTTTATCATAGGTATATACATATAGGAAAAACATAATGTATGTAGTGTTCAGTACTATCCACTGGGGGTGCTGGAATGTATTCCCTATAGATAAGGGGAGGTCCACTGTAAGTACAAATGCCAGGTTATTTTAAGGCTCAGATGTCATATCTGGAAAAGATCTGGCATGTAGAAAGTGCTAGTAAGTGATAGCCATTTCAACTATTATTTCAACGTTATTTTCAATACAATCACTAATCAGCTTATTTCACTGAAACAAATTACTATTGTACCAATTATTAATAAAAGGACACTTTTTCTCATTTTAATCAATATCTGAGAAAAAGGTTATTATTTCTATCGAGAGGCTTAGGGTCCCAAATACACAAAGCATGTTGAAACTTAAAACACTTCAAAGAAGATAACTTCTCTATGCAAATGTAGTTATTAATTCTAATTCTACAACTTAGCATCTTTGGTTTAAGATGTTTAAATGCAAACTATGAGCTTATGGATGTTTACAAACGTTAAGCCTGCAAAGAATCAACCAATAAGTTAAGAGGACATAAAAGAACAGGAAAGGTAAACTAATACTGAAGTAGTTAGTACTGAAAGTTTATTGGAAGATTTAAATTAAACCAATTTTAGAAGAATCAGACAACAACTCCCACAAACAGTAAGGGAAGCACCTTAAGAATAGCTGTGACTTGCTGGGTGCGGTGGCTCAGCCTGTAATCTCAGCACTTTGGGAGACCGAGGTGAGCGGATTGCCTGAGCCCATGGTTCACCAGCCTGGGCAACTTGGTGAGACCTCATCGCTACAATAAATTAAAAAATAGCCGGCGTGGTACCGTGGGCCTGTAGTTCTGCCCAGCGGGTCAACGTGAGCGTGCCACGGAGTGAGACTCCAACTCAGAAAAAAAAACAAAACCAAATAGCTGTGCCTCAGTCTGCATTCCTGTAAGAAGGACTGGGGGGGGCGGGGGGGGGCGGGGGCAATGACTAGCCTATTCTCACCTATCTCACATCAAAACATTAAAGCATCAGTGGCTCAGCCTGTAGCTCATCGTGGGCTCAGGCGAGTGGATAGCCTGAGCCCGCGGGTTCGAGACCAGCCCAGGCAACTTAGTAAGACCTTGTCTCTACAATAAATCAATAATTAGCTGGGCATGGTAGCACACACCTGTAGTTCCGGTTACTTGGAAGGCTGAGGCAGAAGGATCACTGGAGCCCAGCAAGTCGACACTGGGGTGGCCGTGAGTGCGCCACTGCACTCCAGCCTGGACAATGGAGTGAGAAAGGAAAAGAAAAGAAAAGAAAAAACATTAAAGCAGAACTATTTACTTGACTCAAATAAAAAGTGTAGAGGAAAAAACTTCAGATGGATATTTCCCAATCAAGTAAAATATCACCTATTTAAAACAAAGATAACTTTCTAATTTTGAAGTCATATGATAAAACACAAAGGGAAAAATAAACAGACTCTACTATCATCTATAAAAATATTTAAAACTTGTCTGAAAACAAATTCAAAAAGTAAACAAATAGGGAAAAATCACAACACATATAATATGCAGTTAATACTCTTAATGCACAGAAAGCTATTTAAAAAGATAATGAAAACACTAAGACCCCAAATAAACAATTTACCAAAGAAGAAACAAAACTAGCTAATAAAAATTAATATCACAAATAATTTAGAAAATTATTGCTACTATCCAGGACTAGAACTTGGTGCTTACAGGCATCGTCCATGGAGTGCAAATTGGTATAACTCTTCAGAAGGTAATTTGAAAATATGTACCAGGACTCCTAACAACACTCATATTCTATAAGTCAATAATTTCACTTCTGGGAATGTGTCATAAGAAAATAACAATAAATATGGGAAATGCTATTTACAAGATATTCATGGCAGCATTAGTAATTAAAGTAAAAAAATGAAAGAACATAAATGTCCAACAATGAGGGAATATCAAAATCAAGTACCATGTCTCCACTTAAAATTAAATTCATATAACATATGAATTAAATCTCAATAAAGCTATTTCTGAAAAATCAAGTTCAGCTAGACCACATAATAGTATGGAAACTGCTTATGTTCTTACAATTTAAATTTTACATTATGATATAAATTTGCATATTTATCATTAAAAAAATAATAGCAGCCAACAATCAGTGAATAATTACTAAGTGCCAAACCCTACAATACAGGTCTTTATGTGTAATCAAGTTATCTTTTCACTTATATCATCATCAGGCTCATCCTAGAAGGGCCTTAAGACCCAGGCAATCACCAACTGTGAGGCTGGCCCAAGAAAAAACACTTAATTTTTTTATTTTTTATTTTTTTTGAGTTGGAGTTTCACTCAGTTGCCCAGACTGGAGTGCAGTGGCCGCTCCCGGCCACCACAGCCTCGACCTGCTGGGCTCTGGCGATCCTTCCGCCTCAGCCTTCCAAGTAGCTGGAACTACAGGCGCGCGCTACCACGCCCAGCTAATTTTTTGATTTATTGTAGAGACGAGGTCTTGCCAAGTTGCCCAGGCTGGTCTTGAACCCGCGGGTTCAGGCAATCCACTCACCTCGGCCTCCCAAAGTGCTGGGGTTACGGGTTGAGCTACTGAGCCCGGCTGCGTGTTTTCTAAGTGCCTCACATGCTGGTAAGTGTTTTCCACAAGCTGGGTGCAGTGGCTCACGCTTGGAATCCCAACACTTTGGGAGGTGGAGGATTGTCTGAGCCCATGGGTTCGAGACCAGCCTGGGCAACATGACGAGACCTCGTCTCTACAGTAAATCAAAAAAATGATCCAGGCATGATGGCGCACGTCTGTAGTTCCAGCTGCTTGGAAAGCTGAGGCAGAAGGATTGCAAGGGTCCAGCAGATCGAGGCTGCGGTGGCCATGAGCGTACCACTGCCCTCCAGCCTGGGCGACAGAGTGGGACTCAGACTCAAAAAAAAAATGTTTTCTACATTCACATATATCACCTCATCTAATCCTCACCCCAGGTGGTAGGTGTATTTCCATTCCCATTTTAACAGAGGAGGGAACTGAGGCTCGTGGAACTTAAATAACCTATCCAGAATCTAAACGTGGTGGAGCCAATATTCAGACCAAGGCAGGCAGACGCCAAAACACACACTCTTATCCAGCCAGCTAGATAAGTTTGAAGATTAATTAATTAGACTCTCTTTAAAGATCCTCTTTGGTGCGTCACAGTGGCTGTAATCCCAGCACTTTGGGAGGCCAAGGCGGGAGGATCACTTGCGGCCAGGAGTTGAAACCCAGCCTGGGCAACATAGTGAGACCCCATCTCTACACACATACAAAGATCCTTTTTGATAAGGTAACACTTAATACCACCCCCACCCAAAGTATCTCAGATAGTGGGATTTCAAGCATGTTTATGAGTGGAATGGGTGAGGTTGCTTCCAGGCAGTCCCCAAGTCACACTTTGTGATTTAGGAGAAGATCAAAGGGGGTGTGTCAATGCTGTCTCCTCCCTCCCTGCCTTCTCTCCTGCTTCCTTCACCTGTTGAAAAGTCCAGGAGCTCCTGGGACGCCAACTCCATGGCAGGCCTAGAGGAGGTGGGTGAAGCCCAGCTTTGCTGGAGGCCTGAGCGCCCCGTCTTGGGTTGCTCTGCACCCCATCTTCAGGAGACCCCTGCTTCCCCTTGCGCCGGGCTTGGCGTTTTCTTCTGGGTCACTCAGCAAAGTGCTCAGTTGTGTCTTGACTTGTTTCACGTCCTCCTTCCCTGCCGGCTTCACCAGAGCCGAGTGGGGGTCTGTGCATGTGAGTCTGACCACATGGTGCCTGTCTGGGGGCTGGCCCTGGAGTCCTGTGGGCTCTCTGGCTTCTGGTTCTTCCAGGGGAACAGCTGCAGGGTGCGTGTGCCTGCCGAGGCCGGCGTGGTGGCCCTGAGCCACCGCCTCCTCATCCCATCTCCATCGCCCTGTGTCCAGGCTGCCCCTTCCTGGAAGCCCTCCCTGGTTAGCCCTGCCCTGGGTCCACAGGCTCTGCCAGCCACATGAGCCCCACACTGTCAAGTTGTGGGGACAACTGGAGAGAGACTTGGGGTCCATTTGGGCTTAGAATGCGCTGCCCTTGGCTGGGCTCGGTGGCTCAGCCTGTCATCCCAGCACTTTGGGAGGCCGAGGAGAGTGGATTGCCTGAGCCCGCAGGTTCGAGACCAGCCTGGGCAACTTGGCGAGACCTCGTCTCTACAATAAAATAAAAAATAGCTGGGTGTGGTAGCACGCATGTGTAGTTTTAGCTACTCGGGAGACTGAGGCGGAAGGATCGCTGGAACCCAGCAGGTTGACGCTGGGGTGGCCGTGAGCACTGGGTGAAGGAGTGAGACTCCAACTCAAAAAAAAAAGAATAGGGACTCTCTGTCCCAAGCTCTCCTGTTTCTCGTTCTTTCTCCCTCTCTCCCTCTGTCTCTTCTTCTCCCCACCCCACCCTTGTTTCTTCCCCTCCCCTCTTGTCCCCTGAAGGATTTGAGGCCACGGCATCCTTGCAGCGACCTTCAGACAGCACCAGGCGTCCAGACTGGCCCGAGGTCGGCCGACAAGGATGCCAAGGGCAGCACTAGCCTTAGGGGCCACTGGCTCTTGCCCGGGGCGAGTGTCCTGGCAGGGGTGGGGTTAGCAGCAAAGCCAGCCCCAGGCCCCCACCCTCGACACCCACTCTGTTGGGCCGGCCCTGGCACCAAGGCCACCCGTGGGGACGAAGCCACCCACCCTAGGCAGTTGCATGCAGGAGGCCTGGAGACGAGGAAAGAGCACTGGAGAAGGAGTCCAGAGACTGAGTCTCAACATGAACGGCCCCACATAGATCTCGGGGCATAGCAGGCACCCAACGGATATTTGTTGCATAATGGAATGAAGTTCTGGTGGCCTGCCTCACTTTGCTGGGTCCCTTCAGCTCTAAGCCTCGGGACTTTCTTGGAAAAAGTGAGAAGGGATCTCCTGGCCCATGCCCGTTCCCTCAAGGCAGCGTGAAAAGCAGCTGTGAAAGCGCTCTCAAGGTGTACAGCCTCGTGCAGGCCAGTGCCTGGGTGACGCTGGGAGGTGGCTGGGTGACACCAACAGGTGGCTAGGTCAAGCCAGCAGGTGTCCGGGGACACTGGCCGGGTGACACAGAGACACAGGTGAAGCCAGCAGGTGACCGGGTGACTGGCCAGTGCCCAGGTGACACTGGCAGGTGAATGAGTGACACTGGCCAGTGCCCATGGGACACTGGCCGGTGTCAGGCTGATGCCGGGAGGTGGCTGGGTGATGCTGGCCAGTGTCTAGGTGATGGTAGGAGCGGTGCTGAGCTGGGACACAGTCTTGGGGTGGAAAATGGGCCTGTGAGTCTGCAGGGCTTTGCTGGTGTCTCCGCCTTACCCCTGGTGCAACCCTGGGGGCCTGCCTGGAGTGCCCGAACCACTCTTTCCTTCTCTCTCGTGCACGCTCTCTCTCTCTCTCTCTCACTATCTCTCTCTCTCTCTCTCTCTCTCTCTCTGTCTCATCGGTAGAGGCGGGGTCTTGCCTTGTCACCCAAGCTGGACTCAAACTCCTGGTCTCAAGCTAGTATCCCCCCTCGAGGGAGCCCCTGCACCTGGTGGCTGGAACCCTGCACCCGGCTCCCTACCCCTTCACTCACCAGGCTTCCCACTGCCATGGTCTGCACAGGCCTCTGCAAGGCAGGTGTGACTGCCAAAGACTGGTCTTGCCGGGGCCACGACCGGTGAATCACACACTCAGTTTTCTTTATGGGGAGCCGGTCAAGGCAGGAGACGAAAGCGGCTTCCAGGGCGTGCACAGGCTGCAGGACTCGCCGTGCTGGGGGGAGACTCAGCACCCGACTGAGACCCTTCGGCCCTGCCGCTTCCCCGTGGGTGGCCTTGGACCAGTCACTATACCGCTCTGAGCCTCTGTTTCCTCATCTGTCAGAGGACGACGATCCTCGCCTTGCAATGATGTCTGGGAGTCCAGGGAAGAGGAGCACACGGCCTGGCAAGGGAAGGTGCCCGCGAGAGGTGGGCAGGCCGCTCCCGGGTGTGGGGGGGGACAGCATAGCCCCTCCGTGAGGCTCCCCTCCCCCGCCTGTCTTCCGGCCGGGCTTGGCCAGATGGTGGGAGCTGGGAAATAGCCCGCCAGCTCTGGGCTATTTTGAGAAACCTCCTGTTTCCTTTCCTGCCTGGGGCCATGTGGTGGCTGCCGGGCTCTGCTCACAGGAGGGGCTCAGAGAGCCTGACCTTGGCCTTGCTTCGCCCTTCACTCCCAGCCCCTCCCTTCCATTTCTCGTGGCCTGGGCCTCCCACCTTGGCTCCCAGCCCAGGTGTTCCGGCCCCACCCGGCAGGGGCGGAGGTCAGGCGCCCAGAGAGGGTTTGGGGCGGGCGCTGGTCACTTACCACAGTGTGGAGAAGTGGGGAGCTGGTGCTGGTCCCCCGTGCCCTGGCCTCTCCTGCCTTGCACTCAGCAAGCTGCCAGGTCCCCAGGCAGCTGACAATAGTCGTCCTTGGAGAGGGAGAGATGGCATCATCTCCACGACACAGGCAGCTTCCTTCCAGGCTTCGGGGTCCTGCGCGGTGGAGGGGGGGGGCACCCAGCTGCCTGGCTCATGGCCTGGCTTGTCTGAGTTCCAGGCCAGCAGGGGAAGCAGTGACCCCCATGCTCGGAGGCCCTCCCCCCACTTCCTCTCTGCATAGCCCTGACCACAGCATGCCTGGCTTTCAGTTCCACCCTCACTTACGACATCTGTGACCTTTCACTTCTCTGTGCCTTGACTTACTCCTCTGTAAAACAGAGGGGAGGAGACCCCTACCTCCTTCATGGGCCTTAGGGGAGAGATACAGAGTTCATCCTGTGAAGTGCTTAGCTCAGACCTGACTCAGTTCCTCCCTGATGCTGTAACACCATGCCTTTGATTGGGAGATGTCTAAATAATAGAAATTAATTTCTCACCATTCTG
>CAUYQG010103162.1:0-27483 GCA_963574415.1 Tarsius wallacei
TGTAGTTCCAGCTACTTGGAAGGCTGAGGCGGAAGGATCGCCGGAGCCCAGCAGGTCGAGGCTGCGGTGGCCGGGAGCGGCCACTGCACTCCAGTCTGGGCGACAGAGTGAGACTCCAACTCAAAAAAAAAAAAAAAGTCACACAATGAAGTCACAAATAGTAAAGTTGAGCTTCAGATCCCACAATCTGACTTCAGCACTCAATCATAGCAACAGGTGTCTTCTCCGCTCATTGCCTTATCATTCCAGCCCAAGTCCAGCTCATGTGTGTTTGAGCTTAATTCAATAGGAAATCCAGTTTCTCTTAGGCCCACACAATTTAAAAACACCTTTTGAAGGTCTTGCCTTTTGCATGACCTCTGCAAGAATAGCAAGCACTACTCTCCCCTCTTGCTTGGCCCAAAGTTGACTTTTTATGACCCAAGACTGAATCACCAATAAGTCTTTGTGAACTGTTTAAAAGAATTACGATGGTCTTTAGGCAGGCTCGGTTTCCGGCAGGTTTAAGGAATGGCAAGATATTAAAAATGGACCTCAATTGATGTTCATGCTGTAATTTAAATCTTGGGAGATTTAGTAGAACCTTCACCTTTTACTCTGAACTGGTTCTCTTCAACAGAAAGAGAAAACTTCTTAGAATTTCCCTTAAGGACTAACTTCACCACGCAGATACCCTTTGCCTTCCTTTTATAGATAGGTACATAGAAATGACAATCATACTGAAAGACTTAGACCCAGCTGAAGTTCAAATTCAGGGCCAATCAAGATGGGAGTAAGCATTTTCTAGGTCCACCTTCCCCAGGAAGTGGACTTGTATGTATAAGAACTACTTTAGAGAAAATCTGTCAATCAACATAGCAAGAAAATATTAGGTGACTAGGCTTTCCGACAACAAACGAAATTCCTAAAAAGAGTCACAAACACTTAATGCTGGAGAGGCCATCCAGTCCAATCTTCTAAACCTGCCCCTCTCACTCACTACAATAATTTCCTCTTGGATCTCAGAAATCTTATCCAGCTTCAGCTTGAAAAACAGTGGCAGTGACACTTCTGACTTCATTTTCTAACAGCATCTATTGTTGAAATATCTAACCATTGATAACCAATTATTAATAAGAAATATGTGTCTAAAATCTGGCTCTGTAAGGATTCTATCAACTTATCTTGATGTTGTACACCTAAGGAATCACAGCTCCCTATATTTTCTGAAGACTAAATAGCCACTGTGTCCAATAGTCCTCCTTATAGTGTGTTACCTATAAGGATTTTACCAGGGCTGCCATACTCTAGAATTTAACTTCGTAAGTTCTTCTGTTATCCTCTGCTATTCCTACTACTCTACTGCTGCTGCTATTCTGGAAACAAAGAGTAAACCCTGGGTTTTTTTTTTATTTACCCACAATGCCCAATAGAAAGTTTAGTCCAATAATCTGTCTTAAAACCAGCATCATAGGTCGGGCTCAGTGGCTCAGCCTGCCATCCCAGCACTTTGGGAGGCCAAAGCAAGTGGATTGCATGAGCCCACAGGTTTGAGACCAGACTGTGCAGCTTGGCAAGATCTCATCTCTACAATAAATCACAAAATTAGCCGGGCGTAGTAGCACGCACCTGTGTTTCCAGGCTGCTTGGAAGGCTGAGGCTGAGGGATCACCGGAGCCTAGCAGTTAGAAGCTGGGATGGCTGTGAGCATTGCCACTGTGCTCCAGCCTGGATGACAGAGTGAGACTACAACTCAAAAAAAAAAAAGCCAGCATAGTAAAATGGGAAATATGTTGTCACAAGACCTGGACTCTAATCTATGGGTATGTTTCTTGCCTTTTTGATCTTTGTATATCATTTTTTAATAATAGAGAAGAAAATGGTAAAGAGAGTTATATTAAACGATCTCTGCCTTTGGACAAATCTCAGTGTCATTGAAGTCAGTGGATGCAAAGTTTGGTTTTAAACTTTATTGACATCAAATAAAATAACAATCTCTCTAGACCTCATTCTCTTCAGTTTTAAGGTGGGATTATTTTGTAGTATTTATGACACAAGATTGTTTTGAAGATTTCATGAGATAACATACATAATGGGCTAAGCACAATACCTGGCATATAGTAAAATGTTCAATAAATGTTAGTTATTTTAAGACCTTAAGATGTGAGTGCCAAGAAGCATTCTCTTGAGCAGTTTTTGCCAGATGGCTTCCTAACTCTAGGTTTTACTGTTTCTTGGGAATGTGTTCAGTGAAAAAAAAATTCAACAAATCAATTAACAAACATCCACCAATACTTTCTACCCACAACAGAATGCTTCAGGCTCTGTGAATGATCCAACAAGAATAAGACATGGTTCTCTCCCTGGAGGAGATAATTTAATTAAGAAGATAAGGCAACACATGAAAACAGAACTAAAAATTCAGGGTAATAATGGATTCTCAATGGGTAATGCATGCTCTGTTTCCTAAAGGAGCACAGAACGAGATCTCTGCTAGGGACAGCTCCTTTGGGGAGGGAAGGTTTAAGTTGACAGCACTGCAGTCTCTTTCACAGTAGTAACCCATCATCTCCCCGCTTCCACCAAAATCAAATCAAAATAACAACAAAGCAAACTCCTCTTTCTGGATGTCTTCTCTCAGTCGTCATCACTTACCTAGAATTCCAAGAAAAAAGCCCTTTCAAAACCTTCTTTCTCTCGTTGGCCATTTCCATTTGATCCTGAAGATCTTCAGCACTCAAAGCTAAAAGTATTTATACTCAGGTCCTTATCCTAATACCTGTTGGACTAGCTGAGGTCCCCACCACCATTGGGTCTCTAAAATAGTCTCCTTCATTGTTCCCATTCTTTTAACTTCCATGTCTCCTAGTCCATTTGTTTAGGTGGCGACTATTGAGATCTTTTTCCCAGAGTGAAGGCCACAAGAGAGTGGCTGCAGTGCCCTGTCTCCTGCCATCTAGAACATAGACAGCTTTATCCCAGTCATGTCACACTTGCTCTCTGCCCAAGATTGTGTAACCTCCATTGTTTCCCATACCACGAAAACTCATTTGTACTGTTTCTCTGTCAAGAATACCCACCTTCCTATATCTTAAAGGATAAGTGGGAGATTCGTCATTCTTTTTTATTTTTTATTTTTATTTTTATGAGGTGGAGGTCTCACTCTGGCATCCTGGCTGTAACAGTGAACATAGCTCACAATAGGCTCAAACTCCTGAGCTCAAGTGATCTTCCTGCTTCAGCCTCTTCCATAACTGTCACTACAAGCATGTACTACCATACCAGTTGATTTTTGTTTTTAATTTTTTGTAGAGGGATCTCACTATTGCCTAGACTGGTCTCAAACTCCTGGTCACAAGCAACAATCCCACCTTAGCTTCCCAAAGTGCTGGAATTACAGACATAAGTTACTATGCCTCATCAGATATCTCATTTTTTTTTTTTTTGGATTACAGTCAGAGTAACTTCTTCCAAGAATCCTTTGCTGAATATTTTCTCAGTTTGATATAGTTACTCCACCTCTGGGTTACTCCAACTCCCTGGTCTGAACTCATTATCCCTCCTAATTATATGAAAATTGTCTGTATTTCACTGACTTGTCTTTAGATACTGAGCTTCTTAAAAAAAAAAAAAGACAAACTACCGGTCATCTATATCTTCTGTGCCCAGCACAACACAGTATTTCAATAAATCTTTGTTGTTAGTGAATGAATATATCTATGTGACCCTTGAAAGATGAATAAAATTTGATTAGATTTGTTAACATTTGAGAAATCTCTACAAGGAAAAGTCATAGCGTGACGGTGTGGTGAAGAAGCATTCTGCAAAAAATGACTAAATGTCCCAAAATAGAGAACCTCATCATGTAAGTGGCTTACCTTCAAAATGGCAAATATCTAAAAAACACTGAACCTGAGCTTCCCTGCTCTGCCTAGGTGTTAAGTAAAGTTGCTTAACTTCTTCATTATTAACCCATGTTGAATGCTTGCCTCTTCCCCCTCAGCACCTCACAGTTCATCCAAGACCCTGGGTCCTGGCATGGAGTCCTGATATATACAACAGCCCTTTGTGCTGTTGATATTTTAGTGGAGTTGTAAGGTGGAAGAAGGGTGTGCAAAAGAATGCAGCAATGGTTTGAACATCTCTCTATCCCTTTCATCCCATCAAGAACATTTTCTGTATATAAATATTATAATGCTATCTATGGTGCAAAGCAGGAGTATTTTCAATACTGCACAAATTAAGGAAGAGAATCCTTTGAAAGAAGTCTGTTTTTCAGGGTAAAAGTAAACCAACCAGCCAATGCCCAGGAAAAAAAATATATTTGTAGTATTTTTTAATATCAGTTTGATGAGATCTAGGTTATAAACAGGTCTGGTGCCATGTAATTTGCAACATAATTTCACTGTCTGTTTATCTATCCACCAGCCCACCCATTCATATGTATATAACATAGGCAGGAAATCTGGTGTCTGTTGCTAGTTCATAAATCAGTGTCTGCTCTCAACAACATCTGAATACAAATGTGATTAAATTTGATACCATGCCCATTTTTCATTTATCAGATTTTAGAATGTGATGCTGTAGCAGCTGTCCTATGGTAATGTGTTTTGCATTTAACCCCCTGGGTCCCAACTTCCTTTGACATATGAAACCCCTTGCAGAGACATTGGAAATTCACTGAACAGGATATCTATGCTGCATGTCACAGAGAAATTTGTCTATAGTATATCAAGGAAAGAAGAGTGGGGAAAGAGCTGACAGTAGCATTGAAAAACAGAAGGAAACATCAGAATCACTGTGTTTCTGATATGGAAAAGAACTTAGAGATCTTCTAGCCCTGTGCTTTTTAAAGTTTCATGTCCTATACATCACCTGGGGCTCATGTTAAAGAGCAGATTCTGATGCCAGAGGTCTGGGAAGGGGCCTGAGATTCTGCATTTCTAACCAGGTCCCAGATGAAGCGCAGGTAAGCATCTAGTTAATCTACTACTTTCTAAATTTGGTATTCGTCTGATTGACTGATGTATTAAGTGTGCTTCCCAGAATCATGAATCAGCCTTTCCTAGAAAAAGAGCCTTGGGAACTGTACTTTTAACATCCATCTCACACAACTGACCAAGTTTGTGATACTAGAAAATTAGGCCAAAAGAAAAAGCAAGCTGTTGAAGTTGACCCTTGAACACAGATCCCCAAGTAGTTTCTTTTGCCACTAACTAGTCTCAGTGAAAATGAAACAATTAGAATGGAAGTTGGAAAACAATTCAGGATATTTATAATAGGTTCTAAGACATGGATTCTAATAGAATGAATAGTTCAGAGTTGGTGCTGAAAAACAGTCCCATATTACCAAAACAGGTCCTAGAAAAAGAGAAAGTATCCCTCTGTTCTGTGAGAAAACCAAACCAAAACAAAACAAAACACTGGCTAGAAGACATCTTTACTAGTATTCAGCTCAATATTGAGAAAGTCTGGTTTTTCTTCTCTTCCTTCCTTCGTCTTCTGAGAACATACAAACAACTCAATTGGGAAACTGTATTCTACAAAAAGGAGGATCCCTTGTGGCACCCCAAGGTTCACCATGGCTTTCCAAAAGTTTCTCAAGATTCACCAGCACATACAAACATATTTTCAGTAGTGTTTTCTAGATCATTCAGGTCTTCCAGACATCACTGTTTCTATGTGGAATGTTCAATAAGGAAGAGAGTTCTGAAAACATATCTATTACTGTTCTTCTTCTTGATAGGTACCAACCATCCAGGGGAACATGAATCTCTGAGGTTTGTGGGTAAAACGCAAGCTCCTAAACACTAATGCATACACTATAGCTGAAACACTGAGTAAACCAAATATGAATTCTGTAGACCTCTACTTTCTCTGGGGGAATAGAAAACATATTTACTACTCACCTTAAGAACACATTTTTTTTAATTTACAATACTTGAAAAATGTAAAACTACAGAAACAAAATGCCCAACTTGCAGAGCACTTTCTAGGAAAAAATAACCAGTTAAACATTAATGTTGTTAGAATTAGCTTAGGGTGTCTTATGCATCCTTAGAGATTTAGAGAAAGCAAAATGCATGCAGCGGGCTTGGACGTGCCGTTATCACCTTAGCAAAAGGCTTTTGCACAATGGAAATGGGAGAGAGCCTGTTAGCAGAGGTAAGCTGCTATAATCTTTCTCCATGACTACCTGGCATGTGTATCAAGGGCCTCAAAAGAGCTCAATGACTGGGAAACTTCTGACAACCTGGTCTAAGAGAATAATTAACTATGTACAAAAATTATGCAAAACATCACCTTATTTACAAGAGAAAACTTTTGCAAATACATAAATATAAAAAAATAGAGGAATGGCCAAGTATATAATGAAACATGTAGGGTTATACAGTCATTTTTAAAATGTGGTTTGAGAAAATATAAAGTTTCTCACATTGTTGTGTATATGAAAAAATATAAGATTGCATAAACATAACCCAAATACTTAGTCATTAAAAGAGAAAAATGGAAATAAAGATATAAAATCTTTTCTCATCAGTCTAATGAAGATAATAACACCATATTCTAAAGAAGTAGAAGGAAGTATAGATTAGCTATATAAAGCAACCAGCAGAGTGCTCACTAAATTATATTATTAAAAATAATCTATGATAATTACATTAACCACCATAATTAACAGTTGCCATTGATGCTGGCATTGTTTTTTTTTTTCTTCCTATGTATTTTTTTGTTTGTTTTTTTCTTGATTTTTTACATAGTAATAAAATATTTCTTTTAGAAACAGAAAGATCATTACTTTTGCTTTTAAAAATTACTGAGGACAGAACATGTGGGTTCTCCCCCATAGCCCTCTCCCTCCTTTAGCTGTATCCTAAAGCAAGAATCCATGTCTTGAACTTAACTCTCAGTCATTTGGCATTCACAGGGTTAACAGCCAGCCTCCAGCATACCCCCTCCTCGTCCCAAACAAGCTGTGATTATCTCACTGCAAGTCTATCCCCAACCAATCCCTAGACACAAAAGCCCAGAATGAAAAAAGTGGGGGTGGGGTGCTTGCTGTGAGGCTTTTCCCTGCTTTTCAAATAAAAATGAGAAGAGAAAGCAAAATCTCCTTTTGAAAAAAAAATGCTAAATGCTAGGCTTTTTTTTTTTTTTCACCCCAAGTAGCTGGCCTTATTAAGTAGGGATTCATCAATGTTTTTTGTTTTCTCAAGTAGGATACTATTTATTGGGTGCACAAAAGCCGATAAAGCCACAAATGAGTTGCCTGGTCACTCTTGCCAACAGGAAGATGTACAGTAACATGCAGGAGGCACCCTCCTCTCCTGTTCACTGAATGCATTTCAAAAGGTCTCAAATCCATGTGTCACAAGGATCGGTTTAGAGTTATGCAGGGCACATGCAAGGTGCTGGAAGAAGGTTGGACAGCAGATAGTGGACTGATCTCTCTATCTCCCTCTCTTTTTCTCTCTCCCTCCTTCTCACAAGTCTGGGGTAGAGTCTCCTGTGACCCTGCACAACCGGGATCTGACCTGTACAGATACAAATTTGTCAAGTTCAGTTATATTTTCATCCTTGTGAAAGGAATATAGAATCTGTGAGAGCTACCTCACCTTCAAGCTTTGATAGAAAGAAGGATTTAATTTTCTATTCAAAACAGAGCTTGTTATAATTGGGACAAAGATTCTCCTCCCTGAGGCACTTTGAGTCAATTAATTGGGTTTTTTGAAGTGTTAATAGGAAAAAAAAATTTGACCTTTTCCAGTGCTTTTTCATGGAGCTATTCAAGAAAATTGCTGGGCTATTAACCAAACCAATTCTGGGGCCACAGAGCCCCCAAGAGCTGAGTAGGTTTGGGGAAGACTGAAATATAAAACATGATTAATTGATTCATCATATCAGGGAAAAACACCCATTTGATTAAGAGACTACTTTTACTCCAGTCTACCTGTGTGTGTCTGTGTGTTTGGCGGGGCGGGGTGGGGGGGCGAGGGGGAGTGAAGAAGGGTGGTGAAGGTGAGAAAAATGGTATTATAATATTAACATTTGGAAATGAGAAGCAGAGATTTACATCAATTTTTAAATTTAAAGGATGCCGAAGCAACCGAGACAATACCGTGTAAACTTTAACACAGCAAGAAAATAGTATTAAACACTGACTATCTCCACATTATAAATTAAAACAAAAGTAAAGAAGATCAATGAGAAACCAAAGGCAAGAGAAGAACATTCAGGAACAGAGATCCAGAAGATATAAGTCTGAGTTAACATTTCTCCATACCCCCAAGAGTTTCCAACATGTTTAAAGGCAAAAAAGGGCATAAATGTCAACTTCATATGAATACAGTCTGTTTGATCTTAGTCTTACCTATGAAAGAGTTGACAAGATTATTTTAAAAGTATTTTTATGCTCTAATCCTCTAGTTACCCATAAAAATCCTAAGCATCATTTTCTGTTTCTGTGATTAAAACACACATAGACACACACACACACACACACACACACACACACACACACACATGCATGCACACACAAAGAACAGAGGGAGCTGACCACACATTTCATCATTTACTTTTTCCTCCTAGAGGCTTCTGTTCATGGATTTTGAAAGACAAAAAAAGAAACAAAGCTGAATAAAGCAAGCAACACCAAACTTGTGCAGGCTTCACAGGGCATTCTATCACTGGAACAGATGGCTATATAAATAAAGTACTTGATTTAACTGCAAGAAAACCTTCCATTCATCTCCCATAGATTGAAAATGGGGTGACTGGATTAATTAAATTTCTGGTAAGGAGTGAGGATCCATTTATCAATAATGAATTCCCATTTGTAAAATGTGTACATCACAAGTAAGTACAATGTGCACAAGCTTGATGGAATAAAATCTCATCCTTCACAATGTGGCTCAAAACAGAACCCAGGCGCATCAGCCCAGTGACAACCAGACCAGCAAGGCCTGAGTGATGAGCATTCCTAGAGGAATGCCTAGGATAGCAGGAACCATTAGACACATTTCTGAAAAGGAACAAGATTTGTAAGAGGGAAGAGGCACAAAAGAGGACAAAACTGAATTTTAAAATCTACAAAAAACATACAGCTAACATTCTACTTAATGATGAGAAACTAAAACTTTTCCACTAAGATCAGGAACAAGGCATGGATGATTCCTCTTACCACTGCTTTTCAACACTGTTCTGGAAGTCCTAGCTAATGCAATAAAACAAGAAAAGAAAACAAAGATATACAGATTGGGGAGGAAGAAATATAACTGTCTTTGTTTGCTGATGTCATGATTGTCTATGTAAAAAATGTGAAAGAGTTGACCATAAAAAAAAAACAACCTACCTCCTGGAACAAATAAGCAATTATAGCAAAGTTTCAAGGTTAATATACAAAAGTCAATGACTCTCCCATATAGTAATAATGAACAAGTGGAAAATAAAAATACTTAGGTATAAATATAACAAAATATGTACAAAATCTGTGTCTTAGTCAGTTTGGACTGCTACACAAAAATACTAAAAACTAGGTGGCATCTAAACATCAAAAATTTGTTTCTCACATGCTAAAGGCTGAGAAGTTCAAGATCAAGATGCTGGCAGATTTGATGTCTCATGAGGACCTATTTCTTGCTGTATTTACTTGTAATGGACAGGGTAAAAAAGTTCTTGGGAGTTTCTTTCATGAGGGCACTAATCCCATTTATGAAGGCTCTGCCCTCATGACCTAATCACCTACCAAAGAATTCACTTCCTAATACTGTCACATTGGGGGCTAGGATTTCCACAAAATTTGGGTGTGAGTATACAAACATTCTGTCTATAGCAATCTGTATGATAATAACTACACAACTCCGATAAAAGCAATCAAACAAGAACTAAATAAAGAGATATTCCATGTTCATGGATAAAAACTCAATATTGCCAAAGTGTCAGTTCTTCCCAACTTGATCTATAGATAGATTCAATGCAATCTTATTCAGATTCAATGTAATCTTATTCAGAATCCCAGCAAGTAACTTACAGATATCCACAATTCGATCCTAAAGTTTATATGGACAGGAAAAAATCCTGAATAACCAACTCAATATTGAAAGAGAATATCAAAATCTGAGGACTGACACTACTAACTTCAAGATGTACTATAAAGCTACAATAGTCAAAATAGTGCAGCATTGGTGAAAAAACAGACAAGATCAATGGAACAGAATACAGAACCTAGAAATAGACCCATCTAAATTTAGCCAACCCAACTTTGACAGAGGAAAAACAATGGAGCAAATATAGTATTTTCAACAAACAGTGCTGGAACAAGTGGACATCCGCAAGCAAAAAATGAAAACATTAAAACTTTAAGACATTAAAACTTTAAGAAAACTAACTCAGAATGGCTCATAAACCTAAATGTAATAATAAAATAAATATCAATAATAGAAATATTAAAAATGAAATAAATAATAAGCTAGATGTCATTAAAATTTAAAATATTTGCTCTGGAAAAGACACTGTCAAGAGAATGAGAAGACAAACCACAGACTTAAAAAAAATTGCAAAAGAAATTTCTTACAAAAGCTGTTTTCCAAAATATACAAAGAAGTCTTTAAACAATAAGAAAATGAGCAAACAGATTTTTTAAAATGAGCAAAAGATCTTAACAGATATCTCACCAAAAATTATATACAGATGCAAAATATGTATATAAGAAGATGCTCAATATCATATGTCACAAAGAAAATGAAAATTAAAGCAATGAGATACCACTATACTGTATACTATTAGTGTGACCAAAACACTAACATCACCAGATGCTGGCAAGGATATGGAGCAACAAGGGATTTTCATTCATTGCTGAGAATGCAAAATGGTATCATCACTTTGGAAGCCAATTTGTCAGTTTCTTACAAAACTAAACATATTCTTTCCATAGGATCCAGCAGTCATGTTCCCTGCTATCCACTCAAAGGAGTTGAAAATGTATGTCCACACAAAAACCTACACACAATTGTTTACAGCAGATGTATTCATGACAGTCAAAACTTGGAAGCAACCAAGATGTCTTTCAGCAAGTGAATGAATAAATAAATAATGATACATACAGGAAATGTAGTATTGTTTAGCACTAAAAAGAAATGAGCTACCAAGCCAAGAAAAGATATGGAGGAAACTTAAATACATATTGTTAAGTGAAAGAAGCCGATCTAAAAAGGCTACATATTGTAAAATCCCAACTATATGTCATTCTAGAAAAGGCAAATCTATAGATATGCTATAAGTATCTATAAGTTGCCAAGGGTTAGAAGGAGAAAGGGATGAATATGCAAAGCAAAAAAAAGTATTTTTAGGACAATGAAACTATTCTGTACCATACTGCAATGGTAGATACATGTCATTATACATTTGTTTAAATGTGCAGAATATACAACACTAAAAATGAATCATAATTTGGTGAATCCTAACTATGGGCTTTGGGTGATCATGATGTGTCAATGTAAGTTCATCGATTGTAACAAATGTACCACTCTAGTGGGGGACATTGGGAATGAGAAAGTCTATGCACATGTGGAAGAAGGGGTATATGGGAATTTTCTGTAGTTCCAGCAGTGAACATAAAACTACTTTAAAAATAAAGTCTGTTGAAAAAAAAAAACTGAATTCTCACCTTATCCAGTAGGATGCAAGGAATAAAGAAAAACCATAAAGGTGAAGGGAGGCTGTCACAGGATGTGTCCAGTCAGCTCCCAGCCCCTAGAGTTAACATCCCAGAAGGGGTTTCCACTACAGAGTGAGGGACAGGAAGACATAGGAACAGTTATTCCAGGTTCCAAGAGAGAATGTGGCTATCCCAGTGCATCTACTGGATCCCAGAATGAGCATGATTTCTGAGTTAGCTTCAGGGATAGCAGTCGGTGTCCATGCCATGAGATGGTCCCCAGCATGGTATGCGAGTCTGATTGACAAAGGCCCTAGAGTCCGTTATGCAGGCTCTCTCTCTGAACCTCACTTTTTTCATTTCTAAAATGAAGGAGCAATATAGACAATTCCTGAGACTTCTGAGTCAGGGACACAGGCAGAAGGTTTAATCTCATGTCTGCCTGGACCATGGGTTCAAAGGATGGCAGCATTTATTGTCACCCATATACAAGGATATCAGAAGTTGCTGCAACAGTGAGAGAGAATCTACAATCCCTTGGGTATGCCATGTGCTCCAGTGTTGAGAGAGTTTTCCATGCAGCTGTTTGGGAAGCTTCAACCTATTCCATGGCTAAACCTCTCATCTCATCAGGACTCTTGTTCTTGAAAAAGCTGATCCCGTGTTGCATGATTCGATGTTCCTATACTCATAAGGCCATCCCCTCTTTTGGACTCTATATTTTCTAGACAAAACTCCTGAATGCAGATGACTGACAACTGAGTTCCCATTCCCCTTTTCCCACCATTCAGTTGCCCACTTCCAGCTATCATACACTGTGCTCCAGGGATTGCTATGATCCCTTTCGATGTGTAACATGAGGGCTCATCACAACCCTGGTGCTGCACGTGAATCAGTACACACCAGGCCGCCTCTCATCGGCTTCTGTATTGTACCACACATTTTAAAAGACACTGTTTTAATCTTCTTAACAAAATACTTGAGACTGGTAGTGATATTTCCATTGCAGCGATGTGGAAACTAAGAATTTGAAAAAGAGACTTGCCTAAGACCACAAAACTTGTGAAAAGCCAAAGCAAAATTTGAACCAAATGTATCTGTCCCCAAACCCATGTTCTGTCTGCAGTGGCAAGAGGCAGCACACATGAGCTACCCTTCAGTGTCTGGCATCCTCCAGTGGGCCATTGCTGACTCCTGACCCTTGGTCGGCAGCTCTAGAGAGCAGACCCCCCTCACTATTCTGGATTGTTCCAGCTCTCTCAGGGGACCTATGTCAAGCTCAAAAAAAGGGAGAGACCAAAGACAAGGAACAGTTACTGTGAAATGTCTCATTTTGGTTTCTAATGACATATCTATTAGCAATTCATCCCAATAATAATTGATCATAAAACCCAGTTATTGGCTGGCCCCATGTACCTCATAATGACAACACCAGGAAAATGACCAATGGTGTATTCCTGCCAGCCCCGTAAATTCACATTGTATTGCCAGAGGAAGAACATCCCATATAAGGCAGGAACTGTAAAAGTTCACAAGGAAGAAATAAACACATGACAATATAACACAGATGGGCAGTTGTGCTGGGAACAGCTGCATGGGGAAAGAAGAGAACTGAGCTCTCAAATTGTTTTTGAAAGAGCTGAATACACAACATCTAGAACTGCCATGCCTTCCTCCAATCCAGATTATGTTTTCTGGGGGTTTTGAAATGCAGTAGTAAAAGCACTGTGGTATATCATAGCAACTATGTGGGTTCTGGAGACAGACAAAGATGCTGCTCTGCTCTTAAAAGCTAATTCACCTTTCTCAAATCACCAAAACTTCCTGGGTCTCAGTTTCCTGGTCTCTAAACTGCAATACTTAATTATGGTGATACTTCATTATCCAGCACTGTTGATGTTGCATGTGTCTTTTTCCCTGAAAAGTTGCTGGCATTTTATCATCACTATTTCATTCATGCTGTGCAGCAACCTAAGGAAAGGAAAGAAAGCATCTGCAAAACAAGAAGCATGGTTTGATCCAGTTTTGGAAAAGTGTTTGCTTGTGTGTGTGTGTGTATGCAGTCCTTGTATGTATAGTGTACGTCCACATCACAGGCAAGATGTGGGGATGGGGACCCCAAAAGGAGAGAGTTGCACAAGGAGTCCTATGTGCAGATTGACTTTGACAAAATTATCCTGTTTCCAAGGACCATCTCTAAAGGAAGACAGAATCATGCAGCCCTTAAAGATCATGTCATTTGACTTAAAAAATAAATAAATGAAACCAGGTGGGAAATGGAGATGCAGAGAAGAAAAGTGATTTGTGCAGGGAAGCTGAAATGCTAGTGTGGGTAGATTCCTCTTCCTTCATCCACACAGCTTGCCCCTGCCTCAGTCACTGTCCTTCTTACCATATAGTTACCAGTTGCTCAGTATTTGCAATGGACTAAAAAGTACAAAGAAAAGTGAGAATTGGTATCTATACTCAAAAACTGCTGCAGAAAGAGCTCCACGCTCCCAGTTTGCCCGGAGGGACAGTAGCCCTGAGATACTCAGAAGCTCCAGATTACACCACAGACTAGGTGTCAAAGACAGGTAATGTAAGAACTCCCAGGAGGAACTACACTGGGGACGAAGGAAGCTGGAAAAAATTTGGGGAGAAAGAAGGACTTGAGCCCTTATTTAGGGAACATTGTCAAGGTCCAGACTGGCCTATTAAGAAAGGAAGATTGTGGCAGACAGCCAACAGGACTGTCTGGCCCCTGGAAGCAGCCCTGCCATCCATCCAGCTCTACCCTAACAAGCTGCTGTCCAATAGAAATAATGACTTTCGCTTACAACATTATATTTCTGTAATATTATCAGCATAAGAAGTTGTCTAAAAGGGGCCAGGGCTCTTTTTTCACCAAGGAAGATACTGTGTAAGTGTGATATTCCTAGAAGGCAGAGACTACTGTGTACAGAATTGGTCCAGCTTCAGGAAACAAAGAATTCTTTGCCAAGCCTAGGATCATACAGCTCTCCCGTGGAGTTATGAAAAGCCCAGTTAGGACATAAAGAACGGTCTGTTTGGTGTGAGGCAATATGGCTTCACCAAGGGGGTGAAGGAAAGTCAGCCTGCATCCGTCATGTTTCCATCCCTAAGAGACCGTTAGGAGAAATTCACTTAAAACCCATGACTTTTATCAAATCTCTATGGCCAGTTTGAAAAGACTAATTCTTAGAAAGAGCTGACTCCAGCATTATCTGACTTTAGCTGAGCTGTTATGAAAAGAATATAACAATAAAGAAAAAAATGGTATGTGCTTTTATTAAAGCAAAACATAATAACAACATAAAGCTGTTTCAGAAACTTGGAGATGCTACAAGTATAGGTCTGTCCTGCTCTTTGGTTTTTCTTCTCCTTCTCTTTCTTATATCTCTCATTCTTCCTCCTCATTCTTCACCTTTCTGGCTCATTCTGAGCAGAAAATTTACAAAACTCAGATTTCCACAGGGGTGACTGGATGAGCTTTATGGTCCTTCCAGGGCGGAATTACTAGCAAGGACAGTAAGTTTGGTTTTTACTTGTCCTGGTATTTCCACAAAGCAAAAAAAAAACATGCTATTTCAGTAAGAAAATCAGATTGAGAGTCAGAATAGGTTATGACTTAATGATAAAGGAGTTAGGAAAAGCTATAGGCATAATTTATTTCTTCTGGCACCTGCACAGTGCCAAAAGATAAATCAGAACAGAAATCATAAGAGTTGGAAAGAAACTTAGAAGCCATCTAATCAGGGGATGACAGACTCAATGTCAAGTACCAACTCTAAGTTATTGGCATTGATACTCCTTCTCTCTGAATCGTTGTATTGAGTAGGATTCAGAGGCCCAAGCCGAACTCACCAGGACAGACTGTTCTGATTAGAGAGTAATGTCTAGTCTTAGAGAAAAACAGAAAAGGCAGTGTCTGTATCTGGTCTTAACATCCTTTATTTAATCCAATGCATTCACATGAAAACAATGCTTTACCTCCTGATTCAAATATTGGTTCAGAGAAGAAAAGATGCTTAGGCCCCTGTTTCGGTTATCCATTACACAATAAACCACTCTCAAACTTAGTGGTCTAAAACAGCAATGATTTATTATTCACAGTTCTGTGGGTTGAATGGGCTCAGCTGGGCGTAGCGGAGGTTGGTGGTTTCTATGTGATAACTCAGGGTGCCTAACAGTTTCTAGAACTCTTAAGGCCCTGGCTAGAATTGGTTGGGCCCATTTCTATCACATTTCATTGGTCAAAGCCATTCTTACCTCAAATGCACTTGTAGGGATGAGAGGATTTTGACTGTCTTTGCAGATAATCTACCACAGTCCCTCTGTGCTGTCTTTATGCGTGAGGGAGTTACCTACAGGCTGTTTCACCAAGTCTGTAAACTGCTGATAATTCTTACCTCCTAGTGACCATAGTGAAAGCCAGTGTGATAATGAACATGCAGCATGTATTGGCATCACAAGAGTTCCACAAAAGAGCTTATATTTTTTATCATCACCATTTTATATATGCCCCTTAGCAACCTATAGAGGCTGAGAAGGAAAGATAACGGTAAGGAAGAGCTGAGCAGCCAAGTGCATAGGTAACCCAGCGTTGACAGTCCTGACACAGCCACCATCATCCCACCCCAGCTAATATGCTTGCATGTATGCAGTCAGCTTTGTTTTATAAGAAGCAAGGTCTCCCTTACTGTGGCTCTATTTCTGTGATTTTTCCACAGAAAGTTTTAAGGAACATGATCAATTCACTTATAGAGCCAATCTCGTTCATTAGCACAGAGGGTTAGGGTTTGGGAGGATCATCTAGACCAATAGGTTTATTTTGAAAATAAGGTTTCTGAACCCTAGACGTTCATGAAAGGTTTCTAATCAAAGTCTCCTTTCCATGGTAGCACGGGCTCCTTATTTAGATCCATTCAGAACATTAGAAGAGGGGCCTTCCTGGTCAAGGGCAATAGGGATCAAAAGTAGTCAGTTTCTGTTCATTTTTATATTATACTTTAATTATGCCCAGCTCCTTACAATCAAGCGCAATCTGACTTGTCCCAAGTCAAGACACCAGAGTCCACAGAAACCTTATTTGATTTTGCTATTTGGAGTTTTATTCACTCAATATTCTCTCTAAGAACAGAGGGAAGTCCCCATCCACCATAAATTTGTAGGACTTACTCTAATATTTTCAAGCCAATTGACTCATTGTTTACAAAAGAAATCTTAAAGCATGCTAAAACAAGAACAACATTAAGTCATTAATCCAATAAGTTATTCGAAGTTCATGATCCAGAAACAGCAAAAGTAGAAACACCAATGCAAAAATAAACAAATAAAAAAGCAGGTTTTTTTTTTTTTCAGTTAAGCATGCCAAAGCTCTCCAACATCTAAATGTCTATACATCATATGATAAAAGAAAACTAGTAATTTTCTTTTTATAGTAATTTCTGACATACATATATCTTAATGGCTGACATACAGATTACACTTTTCATTTACACAGAAACTTTCAGATAACCCAGGCAGGTGTCCTTTCCCACCCTTGATCGAGAAGAGAAGTTAGAATCAAAAGACTTGATTTGCCCAAAGCCAGAGATAGAAAGCAGGAAAGTCTAGACTAGAGCTTCCGCCTTCTGACTCCATCATGGCCCCACATGCTGAAATCAGTCAGTCAGATTTAGAATGTGAGAGACAATATGGGGGTCTCTGGTTGAGGAGTTTTAGCTTTAGATTTTCATTATCTTTGTTGGCAAAGTATCTTGTACCCTATACTTTTAACCCATATCCAATTAGTCAAAAGTCATCAACTATTTCACTCAGGTTTATGCCACTCTTTCATGTCAGCAGAAGCCTGTTTCTTAAACATAGTAGGAGAAGACATAGAAGTCATGCTTCTATTTGGGCACGACACATCTGTGAGAGAAATATTACATGCATGGGATCTCAGTAATAACATTCACAAAGTGCTGGACAAGTTTGAAAGACATGCTGAAAATAACACTGTAGCAAGAGAAAATGTAATGATGTAAAGTTGAATTTAGAAGTGCAACTGCACAAAGGTGGAGTGGATAGGTTTAATAGAAGTTTCTTCAAAAAAAAAACCAGGAAGAATGGTTGATGTAGTCTGTATGAGCTTATGGTATGAATTGTGGGTCGGAAGGTTTACACCCCCTTAGGGTACAGTAAGGGAGTGTGGGTGTTCTGAATGAGGGAAGCTGCACCTGGTCTCTCACTGTCGGATGCAGTAGAGCTTTTGACTAATATATGCGGAAGAAAACCCTGACAACTTAGCTGTATTTGAAGAATGAATTAAAGATCTGTTGATGCTTAGCCCAAAGAAAAAAAGGATATAATTTGTGGGATGGAATAGATATTTTCAGATCATTGAAATGTTTCTGCCATAGACAGCCAAACTGATGAAGTGCTCAGGAGCCAGGTATAGATGCAAGTTGAGGGGGACCACACACTGGTTGTGTAAGTCAAATGACTTGGAGTCCTGAGCTCATTGGGAAGGTGAGACAACAGCCTATAACACTCCTTTCAACTCCTCTCTTCAAAGAGTCCACAACTGTCTGAAGGCTGCTTGCTAAAACAGATCTCATAAAAGCAATTGAGAAGGTAATTAGATTTTGAAAGCTTTGAAAAGCGAAGGACAACTACTAAACACTGCTGATTGAAATTAGCTAAGCACATACACATTTTCCAACTCAGAAAAGCAATTCCACTTTAAATACTCTATGTCAGTGATGCACTACCTCTGATCTGGTAAAATAACACTCCTGGTATCCCATGACTCCATGGGTGACTAAGTTTTGCATTCCTTGCACAGACAGATTTTCATACTGACTAGACAGGGATTATGAGCTGTGTGTCAACTTCTTACCGTTGGAATGGTTTTTGCATTTCCGTGGAGCATACTCTAAAATTCATGAGATTGGAGACGCTCTCCGTACAGTCTCATGTAGGCAGTGACAGACACCCTTAATTTGTAAGCATTAGCAGAATGAGATGCAGTTGCAGAAAGTGTAATTGGATCATCTTTGTATTTTATGTCAGCGTGTCTAAGTACTGCTAAAGGATGCACCACGTGCTCAGCGCCACCTGACAGCATAGAGGAGTGTTGTAAGCATGACAAGTAATAGCAGAATCAACTTTTTACTGTTGTATTAAGAGGGTGTATGTGTGTGTGAGAGAGTGAGAGGGAGTGAGAGAGAGGAGAGAGAGAGAGCATGCACACTCGCTTTTCCAAGGCACTAGTCATTAAGCAGGAGAGCTTTAAGATCTGTCGAGAGGCATAATGGCTTTCAAACCTTTCTGACATTAAAATGTTCTATAATCACCTTCCATTAGTAAAACCAGAAAAAGCCTGGCTTGGGTATAAAGCACAAAATTCATTTGCCTTTCTCCCCCTAGCCTTAATGTCCTTGTGCCTAAAATATTCCAAGCTGCTGCGCTTTCAAGAAAGAAAATCATTTTTTTTTTTGTCCTGAGCAAAAAGGTCCAGGTTTTATGACTGACTATGTTTGGAAAACAGGTAGGTTTCTCGTAATTAAGTTATATAATTAAGACTAAAGAAAAAGGAAACCAACCCCATCCACCCAACTCATTTTATACGTAAGAAAATTGGGTCCATTCTTTTTCACCCATGCCAAAATGTACCTAGCGTTCAAATTTCATTCTGACCACCAGATAGATGTTAAGAGAGACATAAATAGTCTAAGATATGAGAGACAGCATATAGATCTGGAGACATTTATCATGGTCAAAAAAAAATGTAAGGTAGGAGACAATAGCAGTTTAGAGATAAACCTAAAGGATTATCCAGTAGAAAAGAGATTGAGTTAGTTCCCTATAGCTGTAAAGAACAGAGGGAAAGCCAATAGGTATTGTTTTCAGGTAAGCATATTCTGACTCAACATCCTCCTGTTCAAGGTTCCTGAAGATCTTTTCATTAAATAACATTGTTCCATGTTGTTAATTCTGGGATATGCCCTCTGGGAGGGGTGGAGGTGGAAAATCAGTGATCAAATCTGTTTGGAATGGTTGCAAAACATATTCCCTTGTTTTAGAGCTGTCAATGTGTATATTAAAAGTTTTATGATCTTAAACCATGCAGTAAAGTAAACAATTAGACTTTATTTAACCCAATGTTTTCCAACTGTCTCTATAACTTTGCTTCCGCCTTTCTATCAACATTTATTTGACCTCATCTTATAATTAACACTCTTTTGGAAACTGAATTAAAGAAAAAAAGCCCACATGCTTTATCCTGGTATTCAAAAATTCAAAAAGGCCTGGTTCCTACTTTTTTGAATGTTTTTCCTACAGTGCTCTGCAATTCCTGACTGAAATTTTGGCACATCAGGCTGCACCTGTATATCTCTATGAGAATAAATCTCATGCCAGTCTTCACTCAACAAAAAATTTTTGTGTATTTGATTTTTAAGCTCAGAGAGGTCAGGTAATTTCCCCAAGTTCACATAATTGGTAAAGTGGTAAAACCAAATTTAAAACATGCTTGTCTAATTCCAATGTCTAAGACATTTCCAGTGTGCCTGTCTTACCAACTAAGGAGAAGGTGGGGCTCGAAGATCCACATCATCACCAATTTCTTCTTATAGCAGGGCCATGCAAAAGATACTCAGGATGGGCTTTGCTACAGATTGGAGCCTCCTGAAGTGTTCAGAGTGCAGGCCTAGCAGTATGTAATGGAAGCTGGATGTGTCCATTTACCCGCTGCAGAGACCCTAAAAGCATTGTCCTTATAAGGGACCAAGTCCAGTCCTGTTCACCTTGAAAAAGCCAACAGCCATGCCATGTTGCAAGTGGCCTATGAAATGGCCCACTTTTAGAAACTCAGACCCCGCACTCTGGAGTTGCAGACTTAATTCCTCATTTTTAAAGTGAGAAAATCAGACGGGGAATGCTTCTGTTACTTGAGTAATATTGCCAGGTTTATGATTAATTAAGTCAGAGAATCAGACTCTTTGTGTAGAGATAATAAGATATAACATCTAGTTTTTAGATCTATAATAGCATAGTGAGGAAACAGCTAGCCTCCAAACAGGATAGTATAAAAAATTAGAGGCTCTAATAGATGCTAAAGAAATATTACAGAACTGTAGTAAGGTGAAGAAAATCTAAAGAATCTTAGCTTTAGAATATTTGAAGAACACAAATCATTTAAATTATTGCTGGCACATCTAAGAGAAGAGATTAGTTCTGTTCTCTGAAAGGCCAACATTACGGTTTTTTAGGAATTATGCTTGGTCTCATATCAGTAGGAAAACACTTCTTCCAAGTTCTAATCTAAGGACACACAGCTACTATGTGCTAGAGCAGGGATTACAACCAGACACCGTGACTCTAGAGCTGTGCCATTAGCCACTGAGCTAACTGCCTGGGCAAACCATGAAGATTGCAAAAAATAATATATTTAATGTATGTGATGCGTTAAGCAGAGTACCTGGTACCTGCATCTTCTTTATAAATTAAAGCTGTTTTTAGTTTTAAACAGACAAAACATCACCATATCAGAGGTGCTCCATTCATTCATTTATTCCTTTTGGGCACTCTCAAAGTCCCAGGCAGGTATGGCACCAGACACTACAGAAATGGTGTGCGTCCTGTCTTTGTTACCGCCCTCGTGAAGCTTATGTGGTTTCCAAGAAATTATCTCACATTTAAATTCTGACGTATTAAGAAGGACAAAATACTGAAAAGGTTTAAGAAAGCTTAAAGTAGCAAGCTTAAGGAATATGATCAACTTAAAGGTGTTGGGTTAATGTGGATGTGATTGCTAGATAATCAAATGTGGAAGGACCAGGAAATCTAGGGACCCGGGGCATCTCTGGAACAGCTTGGCAAGTAACAAATAAATAGTGCATCTACTCCATTGCACTGGATTGGATTCAGGCAAAAGCAAAAATGACTCTTTGTCAATGATGTGTTGGATGGGTTGTATCACCAGGTAACTGTAGATAACTTTAAATTCTAAATAAATTTAAAATCTTCAAGACTGGTCATGATGGCTCACTCCCGTAACCCCAGCACTTTGGGAGGCCAAGGCAGGCAAATAGTTTGAGTTCCGAAGTTTGAGACCAGCCTGGGCAGCATAGCAAAATCCTATCTCTACAAAAAAAAAATCTTAAAATTAGCTAGGCATGGTGGCATGCACCTGTAGTCCCAGCTATTTTGGGAGGCTGAGGCAGGAGCATCTCTTGAGCCCAGAAAGTCAAGCCTGCAGTGAGCTATGCACTACATTCCAGCCTGGATGACAAAGCAAGATTCTGTCTCTAAAAAATGAACATATATATATATATATATATTTTTTTTTTTTAATAGGAACAGTAACCCTCTTTCAAACCATTCTGCATATGGCACTTTGAAATTTACAAAGGTGGGCACTTCAAGAACACAGACCCAAAGATAATTTTGACAGGAATCTCTCCATCTGTCTGGAGGCCACATTGCCCAACTACACTCTGGTCGTAGATCGTTCCTAAGAAAGATGAGATTTTATTGCTACAGGTAGGTAAATAAATTGCCACTGAGCTTGAAAATCTTTTATTGTGTTTTCTCTGTCAGGTCTATAAAAGGTTTGTAAAGCTTGTCATTTGCTGTCTTTTATGCATTCTTTCCACCTGGAACTCATTGCATTCTCTCCACACAGCACCCTCTTTGCTCACTCCTACTGGGCTTCATAGCCTATTTGTTCTGCTTACAGCGCCTTCTGGATGGCCTTCTCTTGTGTAACCCTTACTTTTTTCTCTCTGATCTGCCCTCATCCCCTAGTTAGGTTTGATGCTCCTCATCTGGGATCCTTCAGTCCCTGGACTACTGCTCTCAGGGTGGCCCTACATTGGATTACATTTGTCTGCCTATCTGTCTCCCCCAGCAGACTGAGAGAAATGTAATGGATAACAATATACCTTTGATCTCCGGAACACCAGCACGTAGCTCATGGTAGATGCCCAAATATACTTGTCACCTAAGTGAATGTTGAACACTTTTCCACTGCACCCTAGAGCTGACATCAGGTCAAGGCATGGTATACCTCAGGGGACATGGGAATATGTTTGTGTCACCTAGGGATGTCTGCTGCAGCATCCAAATGACATGATTTCAAGGAAAAGAATCATTCTGAGAACCACAGAAGCAAGCAGTTGTTTGAGACAATGGACACTTCACATATCTCTCTGAGCTGACTGAGAAGCTAAACTCCAGCTACAGAACTGCTTCAAATTCCGTGAAACCCTTTAGATGATTCTATTTATAATTCACTAAGCACCTGATACGCATCGAGCATAGCACTGAAATCAGTACTTTAGAAGAGGTAGTGCCTTTGGCCTGGACCTCTTATGTTGAAAAAGGCTATCTCCCATGGGTCGCCACATGTCACTGGTCTCCGGTCTCAGCCCTTGTTTCTAGGAGACACAGCAAAATCCTACTGAATCGTTTAACTTGGACGATCTCAGAAAACAATCTTAATGGTACATCGAGGCCCTTTCATTGTCTTGGTTCACTAGTTATAAGTGGGTTTCAATATGCATTTAATCAAAATATCCAGCTGCATTCACTTAAAAATGCAGCTCACAAAAAGCATCTAAGTGAGTCCCTTACCTTCCTGCTAAGAAAACACAGGAGAGCTTTCACCAGAATTTAATTTGGCAGAAAACTAAAGGCCCCTGGAATCAGTTATTTGTGATACAAATTTTAACTTTGTCTTTATTGGAACAAAGACAGCTAACAAACAGGAATATCCACATAAATGAGAGACTGTACTGCAGGAGAAAGGCAGGCAATGGGCCATCAGAACTCACCCTCCCCAGCCTCTTGTGAGCCTGTGTCGACAGCAAACCCTCAAAGCTGACTCAGAGCATCAACAACATGGAGCACAGCTGTTCTGTCTTCAAAAGTAGCAGAATTTACTTCACAGAGTTAAGGTGTTGGAGCCAGACTTATGAGCTAAGTAACCTTAGCAAGTTATTAATTTTCTCAAGACTTTGTTACTCTCATTCTTAAAGTATAGATAGCAAGTGTACTGCATAGGGTTTGTCATAGGTTGAATTGTGTTCCCTTAAAATTCAAATGTTGAAATCTTATCCATATGCTGAAGTCTCCCAGTACTTCAGAATGCAACATTATTTGGAGAAAGGCTTGCAGATATGATTAGTTACAATGAGGTTTTAGTGAAATAGAGTGGGCCCATATATGTATGTGTGTGTGTGTATGTATATATATATATATATATATATATATATATATATTGCTTACTTCAATTTTATTTATTTCCAGACAGGCCCGGAACAGACCCTCTTCACAGCCCTGGGAAGGAACCAACCCTGCTGATGTTTTGGTATTAGAATTCTCACCACCAGAACTGTGAGACAATAGATTTGAGACAATTAATGGTTGTTTAAATCACCCATCTCATGATATTTTGTTACAAAAGTCCTAGCAAACTAATATAAGACTGTTCTGAGGATGCATGGATGGTGTTTGTAGGAACACTGAGCACGGGCACAGGGTACAATAGGAATGTATAGAGGTCAGAGTGCTGTCTCTTTGTTCTGGCCAAGACATGGTTCATGTGTGAAAGAGAGGGAAGATACAAATACAGCTGGAGCAAGTCAAGTATTAATACATGTATTAAGTAAATAACGAACATTTATTAAACACTTTGTATTGGCTTTTGCAGCTGGTTGAATGAAATCAGTCCTTTTTTTCCCTGTAAGACTTCATCTGACTACAGCATATAATCTTCATGAGATCTTCATAATTTCAGAAAGAGTCTCTTGAAAATTGCTTTTAGTTGAGCCAATAGGTGTGCAGGCTTTGTCCTGGAGCGAGACCTTGGGAAGCCAAGTGGCATGTGCAAAGTCTCACAGAGCTCCTTTGTCTGCACAACTGTTCTCCAAGGAGTGGAGGCAATTCCAGGTGAGTGAAGGAGCCTTCTGGGAGATAAAGGACTGAGACTGTGACTCTTTCCATTTTGCAGTTGAATATTATTAGAACTGTTCTGATAAACCAAAAGGACCCTGAACAAGGTCTCCAAAGTGTAAAGCACCATGTGACAAGGGAAGTTGAGGTGGATGACCAGGGCTTACCTCCACACTGGGGAGGAGTTTTGGGTCCTGCACACCTGTGGTAGAGGAGGCCAAAGCCCTTTGGGTCTAGTCTGTCCAGTGACAGGTGTGTTTGAGAATGATAGGTTAGAGCTTCGTCTTCCCTGAGGAGCCAGATGAGCAAGACCCAGAGAATAATGAAAACCTCACTTGTTTCAGATTCAATCTAATGGGAAAGAACACGGGCTGAAGACCTCTATCTGACAAGGAACTGATTCGCCTTCCAGAAATTCTGCTACATTTGCCAAAGGAAGGGAATGATGACACAAACTTTGCTTCCTCTTTTGTACTGGCAGCTTGTGTTTCTGCCCCTTCACCAGGCTCTTCCTGGCAACAACCAGGGACCTGTCCATTAACATGCTTCTGTTAATCATACATGTCCCCATGGGTGTGTCCTCCTTTTATCTACAATGAGTGCTAAACATGTAGGGAGTTGCCTTTTGGGCATACTGGCTATACAAAGCAAAATCAATAGAAATGGGAATTCCTTTAATTCAACAATTTTACACAGAGATATTCATTATGATATAATTTAAAAGATTAAATAAAGAAAATTGAAGTAAGCTGTATGTTTCACCTTAAGCCATTGCATAAATAAATAACGTACAGTGCAATAAAATACTATGCTGTCATTCAAAGAGACATAGGGCAAGAGTCAGCTACCTACAACCAACAAGTCAAATGCAGTCCATGCCATTTTGCATAACTATGACTTGCCAGCTACACTTCTAAATGACTGAAAGAAATTAAAAGAAGAATATCTGATGTCAAATGAAGACTATACAAAACTCAAATTATAGTGCCCAAAGGTAGAGCTTCATTGGAACACAGACATCTTGATCTTTTATACAGCCTCTAAGACTACTTTCATTATATAAGAACATAATTTGAGTAGTTTGGAGCCTGAAATATTTACTCTCTGACCCATTACAATTAAGATTTCCTGACCTCTGTGGCAGAAGAATTATCACATGAGAAGTGACTGTATCAAGAAAAAAGTACGGAACAAAGTAATATGTGCAATAATATCCACGTTTAAAAATGGAGACCATGCGTGGTGAAGAGAAGTTTTGAAAAGAAACATTATCATATAATCAGTAGATTGTGAGATTACAGGTAAATGAATTGTTATTAGTATTACTATTCCTGTGATGGTCACTTGTACTTTCCAAATGTTATATATTAACATATATTGTTTTTTAATTAGATTAAAAGGTATTATAATAAAAGAATATAAATTGCTTTTCCTCACAGAAGGGCTAGAGAGCTCTGTCCTTCATATTTGTTTTGATGTTTTTCTTGGGCACCTGAGCAAGATTTTGTCATTAAGAATAGATACAAGGCTTGGCATGGTGGCTCATGCTTATAATCTCAGCACTTTGGGAGGCTGAGGAGGAAAGATTTCTTGAGCCCAAGAGTATAAGACAGCCTGGGAAATGCAGCAATAGCTAGTTTATCCAAAAAATTTTAAAAATTAGCCAGGCGTGGTAGCATGCACCTATAGTCCCAGCTACTCGGGAGGCTGAAGCAGGAGGATTACCTGAGCCCAGGAGGTCGAGGCTGCAGTGAGCAGTGATTGTGCCAATACCCTCTAATCTGGACAACAGAATGAGATCTCCAAATCACACACAAAAAAGACAACTATTTATATTTTGTCTCTGAATTTCCTTACATTGTCTGGCCATGAGCTGCCATATAGACAAAGGGCAATATTCTTGGCAATATATAAAAGTTACCCAAGTTTCCATAACATTTTAGACAATGCAATGTAAAGTGACCAGCTTTTAAATGTTTAGTAATGCGGTTTTATAAAAGTTGGATGGAAAAAAAATGTGTCAGTCAAGTGAGCAAGGACTCAGTGACTGTATGTCAACTTCACAGATCTCAGAGACTGTGTGAGCCTCAGAGAACTCCAGTTTTCTCCAGTCTCTCAAAGGCCACAGTGGCTCGCCAAACTCCTAGATTAATCTGGAAACATGTTGGTCCACCAAAAAAATTATTAAATTATCTGAAATGAGTTTCCCTGCTAATTTGAGAAACTATTATTAATGGGGAGAGGAGAACCTATTCCGTAAATGGTGGTGGGAAAACTGGCTGACCACATGCAGAAGATTGAAGCAGGACCCCTATCTATCCCCATACACAAAAATTAACTCCAAATGGATCAGAGACCTAAATGTAAAACCTCAAACCATAAGAACCATAGAAAATGAAGGACATACCCTCATGAAAATCGGAACTGGCGTCCAATTCCTGAACAAAACTCGAAACCCACAGGCCATAAGACATAAGATAGACAAGTGGGACCTCATCAAACTAACAAGGTTCTGCAAAGCCAAAGAAACCATCAAGAGAGCAGGGAGAGAGCCAACAGACTGGGAAAAAGAATTTGCCAACTCCAGGTCTGACAAAGGCTTAACATCTTGGATCTACAAGGAACTCAAACGTGCTTTAAAGAAAAAAACAAACAACCCCATTATAAAATGGGCAAAAGATACGAACAGACACTTCTCAAAGGAAGACATCCAAGCATCCAACAGACACATGAAGAAATGTTCAACCTCACTAATCATCACGGAGATGCAAATCAAAACCACTCTGAGATACCACCTAACTCCAGTCAGAATGGCAATTATCAATAACTCAAAAAACAACAGTTGCTGGAGAGGATGTGGCGAAAAGGGAACACTTCTACACTGTTGGTGGGAATGTAAACTA
>CAUYQG010103169.1:0-44975 GCA_963574415.1 Tarsius wallacei
AAAAAAACCCAGAAGAACAAAAGAGCAAAAACCAACAGCAAAATCAAAAGATGAACACTCAATCATTCACATACACACATAAACAGAGAATGACAAATAAAAGCTGAAAGAAATAGAGAAAGAAAAGGAAAAAAAAAATTGGTAGGGGATGTAGGTCAAAGCCTCTCATACACATTCATGCACAAAGGAGAAATATTTCAAAAAACAGATGAACTAACAGTCAGAAAATTTTTTAAATTAAAATATAATTGAAAACGTGAAAAAACAAAACAGAACAAAACAAAAAACAAAGACAAAAAAAACCTGTCCTCTTGTGGCAGGCTCTGTAGTTGTTCCTCTGATCAGATCTGCTGCAGAGCCACCTCTTTCACTCTCTCCTCAGGTAATGGAGCAGGGAAGGAGGAGGGGCAGTGGAGGTGGGTGGGGCTGTAGCCCTCCCCTCCCCCACTCTCCTATGGTCAGGGAGATCTCTGTTGGGGATGTACAGGATAGTCTTTTCCCCAGGTATGTACTCTCACGATGTTGCCCCAGCCAGGCCTATCCTGCAACGGGCTTCTCCTATTGTGACTGATGTCCAGGCTCTGTCTCGGTTTGTCCCTCTCAGTTGTGGCCCAGCTATGTGGGGTCTGATGTTCAAACGATTGCTGGGGAGGAGGGGGTTTGTGTCAGCCCAGACTCACCACTGATCTCTTTGGAGTTCCTCCTCCTCCTTTTCTGGACACACCCTTGTCCCACAGTTGGATCAGGGTAGGGGGTGGGGTGCCTGGAACTCAGCACTCTCAGGTCCCTCTGAAGTTTGTGCTCTCAGGATATTTCCTTTGGACCATAATCCAGCCCTGAGTAATTGATCTGCCATTCACAGAGATCGGGTCTCTGGGCTGTGTCTGCAGCCCCTCCAGCACCTTGTTAGGTCTATCTCCTATTTAAATGGTAAGGGAGTGCCTGGAGCAATTATTTGTGTGTTGCTTAGGCAAAAAGTTGGGGCCTGGGGTAGGAGGGAGCTTGGCGGAGCAATGCGAATCTCTGCCTGGAAAATGACTGCAGTGGGTGGTTTCTCACCAGGCATATATTCCTCTCTCTGGATTCCCCCATGCTCTCTCTCCAAAAATCAAATCCTTCACTCCAGTGTGTCCGCTATGCCAGGTGATGGTGTTCGCTGGGTGCCAGGTGCTGGGAATCAGCTGAGTTCAGCAGACTTTTTGTGTTCCCGCAGGCAGCAGACATTTCTGTGGTGTTCTTGGGAGCTGAGCTCTAATTTGGTGAGAGCTTGCAGTCGCCCTCAGAGGGGGCACCCGGGTGCATGCAGCTGAGTATCTCCTCAGATGGACTTTCATGCTCCCACCAGCACCTGCCTACTCACGTGGAGAGACTTTATTGCCACTTGCCTCCATGGAGATTTTTACAGCCCAACCTGTCAGCTGCCATCTTAAGCGCCTTATGAATGATTTTTAATCAGCATAATCACACATTCATTTTTAACTAACCACTCATGGAATATTGATATAAAATAAACATCTTCTAAACCCTTTATGGTTGCCAACATTGCATATAAAGTTTCAAAAGAACGTCCTCAATTGTTTTACCAATGGGGACACCTTTTATTACTATTTATTTCTAATGGAA
Source organism: Tarsius wallacei (assembly GCA_963574415.1). Lineage (NCBI taxonomy): Eukaryota > Metazoa > Chordata > Mammalia > Primates > Tarsiidae > Tarsius > Tarsius wallacei. The sequence goes on from CAUYQG010103169.1 coordinate 1,624, forward strand.
ATCCAAATATTATCTATTTTATTATAAAATGTATTTATGAAGTATTAAACAATCCATGTCTTTATTAATCAAAGGCATATAAGTCACAGAGTTTCAGCTTCAAACAGGTCAAACTGTGTAACTACATGAGGCAGACACAATTCTAGTCAAACAACAACAAAACCTCTCTGGCTCAGGCACTTTTTTAAAGGTAAATAAGCTATTTTCTTTGAAATGATGAAATTGTTTCTTTGGACACACTTTTCACAAATATTTCCATGGATTCTTTCAGGGAAGGCTAAAGGTCATTTGAGGACCTACTGAGAAAATTATCTAGAGACTACATGTTTTCTACATGTTATCATTCATGCTATAGCATATTTCCTGGTAGCACTGAAATCAAGTTGTTGGTTTTTCAACTTTTAAAAATAGAATATCTTTTGCTTCTTTTGAGTTTTCTTTTATCAGTATTAGAAGGCTTGACTGTGATTTCATATCACATTTTCTTGCCTTGAAACAAACAGTTTTTTTTTAAAGTACTGAAGCTGGCTTTTGTCTTAAGGGCATTCTTCCCAAGCAGGGGAATTTGAGCACATTTTTAAGGTTTCACAGAGATAAGAAAAAAAGACAAAGCCGAAGGTGAGAAGTTTGATGGGAGGCCTCCCATAAAGCCAGAAACTTAAAGAGCTACACCTAGCACACAGATGAACTAGAAATAAACCTATCCCATCCTCAGGGGACTACAAAGGAATTACTTGTTCCAAACTTTGGCAGCAAGTGAAGAGGGAAAGAAAATTTTCCCTGAAAATTTGCAACTACATGCAACCCTAGACTGGCATTGAATCTCAAGTGAAAACCACCTTGGTATGCTATAAACCTCAGACCAGGATTTAATTTAAAATGATTGGTCTTGGACTAGAAGGTGTTTCTAGACACCAGACAGAAATTAAAGCAAATATTTTTAGGAAATTTCACCTTTATATCTCATCTTAAAAGATTTCCACAGATAAATCCCAATGAAAAGGAACAACTTACAGTCAAAAATCACCAGTCACTCAAGGAAACAAATTTTCATGAACATGAGACAGCAGAAACAATTGCAAGTATAATCATTCATACATATGATTAAAACATAGAGTATAAAATAGCATATCAATAAGTCTGAGAAAATATATAGTGGCTATAAAATATAAGTAAAATGTAAGCAAATTTAAAAAACTGAGAATTTCAAGAAATACTGCACTTAAAATATGGTAGATAATATAATTGGGCTTATCACAGATTAAAATGGAGTTAAAGAGAGAATTATAAACTAGAAGATATAACTGAAGATTCCATGCACACAAACCTTATGCAAGCGATATAAAGATGTTTAAGGGGGGAATGAGAATGGTCAATATATAAATTCAAGCCTTAACTTAATTTTTCCATCCTTTGTTTTTTAGCTTCTCAGCGTTAATGTTTCTCCCTGAAATGGTGGCATCATTTCTAAAATAAAGCTCAGAGTTTGATCTAAGACTTTTTTCATCATAAACTAGTGAGTTTCACCAATTAACAATGTACTATTGTATTTTCTGTTTTCTTTGAATACCATCTTAAAAGCTTGAACAAGATAAAATAATATAAATTTTTAAACAATTGTATATTTTTCATATTAATAGTTATATATTGAGTGCTTACTGTGTTCCTGGAATTTTACCATACATCATCCCATTTAAACATTACATCAAGCTGAAGGTTAATTACATATTTTGGTTCAAGTTTATGTAGCTCATAAAGTAGCGGAATCAAGATTTCAATCCAGATACCCAAGTCCAAATTCTGCCCTCTTTTGTGATTGCCTGATCACTTAGTCAAATAAATATTGACTTTTACAGTAAAGATGATTGTACATGCATTCAAATAATTTTGCCCTTCATTTCACCATTTATTTCTTCTGATTTTGGAAATAACCTTCAGATCCATTTTTTTTCCTGCCTAAGAGAACCAGTGTCATCATTTCATAGTTTCTGAAGAGTCTACATTTGACCAGATACTTTAATTTTCTTTGTTCTCTCTTCTCACCAATTCCTATTTTACACTATTTAGTATTTCCTGGCTTACCACCCTCTTGCATTTGAGCCAACAGTATAAGGATCATCAGGAAAATGCTATGCCAAGATTGTCTTAGAGATGAGACCCTGAGTGGAAATGTGCATGGGCTAGACAGGAGCTGTGTGTCTTAGGTGATTCTGAGAAGATTGGTTGGGCTTCTGCAGAGAAGAGCGCATGTTGGCAAACCGACTCTTACAGTTTAGTTGTGTGCTGTCTCTCTGCGGTCATTTACAGTAGGATGCAGTTAGCACAGTGCCATAAGCATATCTGGCTTAAAGTAGAGAATGTTTGGTATGTTCCCCTGGTAAGTACTATAAGCCCAAGTAAAGCAATGATCAAGCAGCTGAATTGTCTGTGTTTTGCTTACATATTCCCCGAACTGTTTTCCAGTTCCACAATTTTAAGATGAAATGTGCAAACATTTATTGCTACATCATTTTCCTTCTGGAAGGGGATCCATCACAGCAGGAACTTTACTACTAAACTGGAGCAGTTGAAACTATTTCTGCAGTCACATTTATTGAAAGTAAAAGCAAGAGTTTTAAGTGCTACCTAATGTCTGAAAATGTTTTTTTCAGTTTGAAATTAGTGCAGTGGTAGGATTGGGAAAAGTTAGCTTGTCAGAGATAGTTATGTCTGAAACAATAACCTCAGTTAGCATTTATATAACTCTATGCAGTAGACGTTTTTGTATAAATTCTTTATGTCATTTAATCCTTACAACAACCACATGATGTATAGATACTCTTTCCATCTCCATTTTACAGATGAGGACACTGAGGCAGTAACTTACCCCATACTATGGTTAGTAAATGGTGGAGTCAGGATTCAAATACTGGTGGTTTTAGTCATTCTACTAGACTGGTTACCTTTTGATTTCTTTTTATGTTTATAGCGTACATTATCCATAAAACATGAAGAGACACTTCTTTTTCAGTGGAGTTATGTTTTGTAATTATTTGTATATATCTATCTAATAAGTCCTTTAGAATTAAAGCTTTAGAAATATTAATATCCCCTGGGTGTGGTGGCTCAGCCTGTAATCCCAGCGCTTTGGGAGATCGAGGTGAGAGAATTGCCTGAGCCCAAGGGTTTGAGACCAGACTAGGCAACTTGGTAAGACCTCGTCTCTACAATAAATCAAAAACTAAGCCAGACATGGTAGTGCACTCTTGTAGTTTCAGCTACTTGGAAGGCTGAGGTGGAAGGATTGCCTAAGCCCAATAGGTCGAGGCTGCAGTGGCCATGAGCATGCCACTGCACTCCAGCCTGGGCGACAGAGTGAGACTCCAACTCAAACAGAAAAAAAAAAGAAATATTAATATTTTAGTTATCACCTATTGCAGTGACTTATAGGTAGTGAGCAGAAACAAATACAGTTTGAATGAATTTAAAAACGAAAAATCCTGCTTTCCAAGCCAACAGAGGCTTTAGTTAGTCTTGCAAATTTAACTTCTGGTTGCTTCAGATTCCTAACAAGCAGCGAGTTTTGAGAAATTTTTGTTTTTATTTTAAACATTTAACACGAAAAGGGGAAGTAAATATGGCTCGGGGCTATTAAGCAATCTCATGTTTTTATCAAATGCTCCTATTACTTTTTAAAGTGTTCTTTAGTTTGAACTTGTCACATTTTTTTTTTTCTGAAAAAACAATTCATAGTAAAACTAACTTTGCTTGTCTTGCATTTCTTTCTTCAAGTACCAAGTGATACTCTGTATTTCTGGTGCCCCGTGATTTCTTCTATAAACCTGATGGAGAAATTGGAATGTTCAGAGCATAAACCCCCCTCTGAGAAGGTCGTGGAGAGCAGTGAACATACCTGCCTCTCAGCATCCCCTGACACCTTTGTCAGCTCACAGTCTGATGGACCACTGATCTGCCCCTTTATGTTGTTTTTGTTTCTAATTCCATTCTTGTTTAGTTTAAGACCTTAATTTTCATTATTTTCCACTTCTGCTAGAAAAAAAAATGTAGCTTTCGGACCAAATGTTTTTTATCATCTTATTTTAATGTCTGTTTTCAGTGACTCTGTTGCAGCCTGAAGCCATGATGTTGCTGATGGAATACACAAGAAATTTGTCATGAGTAGAACACTTTTTTTCTTTTCCTAAAAAATAAGGTTATAAAAGTAGCTTGCATTTTCCCTTTTACATCTGTTCTATTTTAAGTCATAGAAAGTTGACCTTTAATTGTTTTAAAATGAAAGGGTGCTAGATCACCAGATATTAGGGTGGTTTATTCCTTCTAAACTTCTGACAGTAGCACCTGTCAATGTTTCTCCTACTGGTTAATGGTAAAAAGAAGAGAGGAAAGCTAGAGGTAGAAATTTTCTGTCACATACAAAAAGCTAAAGCTTGGGGAGATAATACTGGCACCTGTGATGCAGATGTTTGCTTAGAGAGTGTTAAATGCTTTCATATAGATTCCCCTGGTAAAGGGTATTGTTTATTTTTATGTATGTGTCTTGAGAGGTTTTATTCTATATAGGTAGGGCTTCCTAAATTGTGATTTGTGGAATGCCAGTTCTACAATATTTTTAAAAATTATTTTCTTCTCTTTAACTAAGATATTGAAACTTCCATTAGCATTGATTTAGCTTAATGACAATACATAAAACAGTACTTTCAATGAAAAGTTTAAACAATGAATTTCATATATGGGCTTAATGGATGCACTCTGGTAAAAGTGTATTTGTGTGTCTTGATATAAAAACTTGGGCTGATTCTTTCTTGTCATGACCCACCACTGTCAGAAGAGTTTGCTTCATGATAAATGGCATGCTGCTTTAGTTCCCTGGACAATATGTTTTTGAGTTTTGAAACTCTCTAGGGACAGAATGCATCTGTGCTTTGCCACACTGAAAACAAAAATCAAAAGCTGGAGGCAAAAGCTGTCCTTCTGTTTTACAGCGGGGATGGCGATGAATATTTACCTCATTGACTGACTTCTAGATTTTATCAAATCCTCGATACTAACCTGTTCCCCATTACACTCTGCTACATAAGCATCACTGAAGTTATGACTTCTGCCTTCTGGAAAAGCAAGAAAAGAAATAATCCATTTCTCAATGATATACATGAAGAGGGTAATTCATTTTCTTGAGAACAGCTGAAGGTAGTTTGATGAAACTTTAATCTGGGCATTTCATTCTCTCCATACACTCTTTCTGAAGTCAGAGTAGCAGAAAAGAAGATAGAGAAAACCTTACTCAAGCAATTATTTCCCTTATCCTGCAAATATTGGTACAGTAAAATAATTTCCTTAGCTTCCAGAAAATCACTCATATCATGTATGAGTGAATCTAACAATGAAGATTAAAAAGTGTCATTCAGTTATCCAGCCTGTGCCCTAGACAAGATGTTTTCCTTCTTTGCTTTTCTACATATATACGAGTGATAAAGCATGGTACAGATCTCAATTGGTCCATTTCCTTTGGAGATTAATTACAATGATCTAAACATTAGTTATGCTGATATTCACTTGTAATACATATTTTATTTATTATGCATCTAGTAGGGTGGTAAATTCAGCTTTATAGTATAGTGGAGATAGAAAAGCGTGGCTTTATTCAATATTGTTCTTGAACTCAGTGATGGCCCATCTGTGTAAATAATCTCATCAGCCTCTTGTGTGAGCCCATCCTTGAAGATTTCCTCATATGGATGCTTAATGAAAAAATATACTATGCTTTTGTCCTTGTCAGGAGTGTCAGAACACATGAGATGTTCAGCACAACTGCTAAATAAAGCCTCTGCTATAAGAGGAGGCCCAGCAACATTTTGTCTGAAAGAGTAAGCAGCTCATGCATCCTGGTTTTTACAGAAAAAAGAATCCTGAGCACATATGAAGGACAAAGTTATTTATGGTTATGTCTAGTGAATCTTGTTCATATGGAAAGCATGCCATCAAATTCCAAAGAACTGACCTCCATATCTTGTCTCCTTGACTTGAATTTCCTTCATTTTCCATGGAGTTTTATTTTGACACCTGTCCTCAATGATTCATTTATTTACCCAAGACAAAAGTTATTCTAAGATATATTTGAATCTGAATTAGATCAATAAACTGTGGATGTTTACACAAATTATCCCGTGAACACAATATACTCTGATTTACTTCGTTCTGATGCCATTTTTTAACAAAAGGTCACCTGAACACATACATGTTTTAGGAAAAAGTGTTTGAAAATCCAGAATTACCACTTAAAATAAGAATAAAATAACTTTGTCCTTTAGACATTGCATTATTTTTAAATTGAAAAATATTCTGCCAGGCTCGGTGGCTCAGCTTGTAATCCCGCGCTTTGGGAGGCCGAGGTGAGTGAATTGCCTGAATCCGCGGGTTCGAGACCCGCCTGGGCAACTTGGCGAGACCTCATTTCTACAATAAATCAAAAAATTAGCCGGTCGTGGTAGAGCGCGCCTGTAGTTCCAGCTACTTGGAAGGCTGAGGCGGAAGGATCGCTGGAGCCCAGCAGCTCGAGGCTGCCGTGGCCGGGAGCAGCCACTGCACTCCAGTCTGGGCAACAGAGTGAGACTCCAACTCAAAAAAAAAAAAAAGAAAAATATTCCATTCTTAAGTCAGAACCCAGTTTTATTTTTTTCCTAAGTTTTCTCATTTCTAAAAAAATCAACTCTTTCAAGTTTAAGTAATGATGCAGTATAATGAAAGAGATGAGTATTAATTAGATTAACAATCTAATGACAAATAAAATAAGGTTATGTGCGGTATATCCTGAGAAGATGTTATTGAACTTTGGACTTTGATTTGTTTGCCTTTACTTTATACAATCATATGAAGCTTTGAGTTACAATACTAGGCTTTTTATGTTGTTTATTATTCGTGTGTGTGTGTGTGTGTGTGTGTGTGTGTGCATGTGTGTGTGTGTCAGAGAGAGAAAGACAGAGAGAGAAAGAGAACAAAAGAGGGAGACACTAAGTTGGTAATTTTTAGGCCATTGTCTTCTTCTCAAAACAGAGTCGGTAAACTATGGTAGGAAACAGTTTGGGAGCAGCAACTGTATTAGTAGGAGGATGGATTACATGGATGAATAATTAAATAAATGAAAGAATGTTCCAGTTTGGAGACAGGCTAAGCAAGAGTCTATATAAGTTGTTTGATTGTGGAAAGTCTTCATAGAGAATATTATTCTACTTTCTGGCAGATCAATACTTTAATTACTAACATAAACAAAAATATAGTTTATTCAAACTAACTTTGGAAGGACAATCTGCATGCTCTGTTGGTGATTAATGCCAAGTAGTAAGGCTTTCAGGGTTAAGGAGCCCTTTCTTCCTTCAATGCATTTGTGTTTTAGTCATTTTTTTTCTATGGTTGCTATTTAACCCCAGTGGAGTTGAACATCAACTGACCACATCTACTTCATATGAAACTTTTCTATTTTTGAAAATTATTACCAAGTGTTGACTGGCTCTCTTTCTTCCAGAAAAAAAAATGATATCTCATTTTCTTTTTATCTTATCTATGGATTTTCTTCGACATCCCTCTGACATTTTTACCTACAACTTTTTTTTTTTTTTTTAGCTAACAGTTATTTCGAATCATGCTCAATATAATATTTTTTTCCACATGATATTTTACATCCTGATATCATTTTTATTCTAAACAGTGCTTCCAGGTATTCAGGATACACAGGAGCAAGTACATGTATTCTACTGTTGTTGTTTGACTGCATTGATTTCTTGATACTTTTTATCAGATAATTTATTGCTAAAAGTCCTCTTTCCTAGCAACTCACACAATAGCAATTGCTTAGTTTTTGTCAGTTGTTGGTAGAAGATTTAGAAATATTACCTCAAGTCTCCAGCTTCTTTTGGCTTGGTTATTAAGCTCATAATTGGTATTTTATATTGTTGGGATGACTGTACTTTCTAAATGTTCTGTTGATAACATGTCATAATTCAAAATTATTCTTTAAAAATAAATATGCAATGACATTTTCTCAAATAGTATAAAATCATTTCTTTATAAGCTGCAGATATTTTCTCTGGTAATATGAATATTAACAAAATGCCTGTCCTCTGGTATAGCTCACCTTACACTAAAAGTTGCTTTCAGAGGGTTATACTTGGTAGTGCACAGCTTGAGTACAGAGTGAGTGAGCATAGATATCTGAATGTTGGAGGCATGTCTCTTTATGACTCTGATGTAAGTAAAATGACTCTTTATATTATAATTATAATTTAGTGGTTGAATGGATGAAATTACTTAAAAAAAACCATGAAGGTATATTAAAGAGGCATCAGAGGCAAGAAACCAGATAGCGAGCTTTTTCCGTATGCCCTCAAAAAACAATATCTCCCAGAATCTGGGAGATGGATTATACAGAAGAGATAGATTCAAGAAAATATTATTCTCATAAGAGTCAAATGCCATTAATTTTTCTTTGTTTCGATAAGATAAATTAAAAATTTGAAGGAACTGAAATAATGCATATGTTTTATATACATCAATATTATATACATCCATATACATAATTTAAAAGTTAGAAAAGAAAAGAAACACTGGACAAGAAGCATGAATCTAATCATGTAACTAAATGTTCTTATAAACTAGTTTATAGATAACTTCACATATTTGAGTATTTGGCAGTTTGATTATTAGTTGCAAAAGTGAGTGTTTAAATTATTTGGAAAATGTGTAGCATAATAAATAACTTTTCAGTGGTGATTCCTATACTCTAATTTTCAGAAAAAAATCCAACTGACATTAAAACTTCATTACACCACTGTATATTGCCATTTGTATAATAAACCATTTTAATTGTTATTACCATTCAGCAAAATTCAGTCATGCCTCTTTAAGAAGAACTATGCCATGATTTATATTAGGAAGAAATTGGGAAAATATTTTGCATTTTAAAGGTATCTAAAACTTGATTTGTAATAATTCTGTTAAGTGTTTAATTTGTGATATTTGCTGACACAATATTATGCAAATGTCTTTTAAAAGTTTTGTTTTTTTAATACATTTAGCATGCCTTGTTCACTAACTTAATTCACGTTGTATTTTTCTTAAAACTCTAAATTTCATATGGATTGTCAGCTGTGATAGTCTAACTCTGACAGGGAACCATTGTTCTACAATAAGTGACAAGCGTATTATTTATTGAATATATTTAAAAAACAAATTATATTGATGTCTTTATGTAATTATTTTACTGTCTGTTGTTCTCAAGTTTCAAAATGAATTTATGGTTGAAGAACATTTACATTTTTAAAAACAAATGGTGTTTTATGAGCTTCCTCAAAGAAAATTAAATTAGTTTTACTCATTCAACATTCATATTGGTTTGGGGCATTTTAATCTTTCGTTGGTCCCAAAATAAGCAATATAAATACTTCTTAAAACTTATTTTTAAACCATTGTTTTGCTAATATTTTTATACCTTTGTGGAATGTACAATATATTCACTAGTAATTTTATTGTTAAAAGAAAATTGTTCTTTATACAATCTTCATGATTTAAAGGATTATACCAAGTGTCTAATTTAATTCAACTTATTTCATTTTTCTTCTATTAGATAAGTTTATTTTAAATAATAACACAAAAAGATAGAAAACAAACTTTAGTACTAAACTACTCCTAGAAAGCTCTACAGATAAATCATGGATCTTAAATCAAAAGAAGTAAGAAATGTATATAAAACATGACAGATTCACCTAAATGAAAATAATTATAAAATATTTTAGTTAGTGATTTCCCCAAAGACTCCTATTTGTTATTTTTAAACATACAGAGAATATTATCAGGTATACATGCACTTACAACCAAAATTCAGCAAATATCATTTTGTTAGATATTTTTACTTATGATTTGTTTTAAGGGAATAAAACATTAGAGTTAAAATATCCTAGTCCCTTTCTTCATCCCATGCCCCTCTCTCTTTTCAGAGATAACCATTTAACAGAAATTACTCCTCCATCTACATTTTTATACTCAGACCTCTGTGTCATTTATCTTCACTGCTATACGATACGAATAAAGTACAATTTTTAACTCCACCCCCTTATTCATGGACTTCAGTTTGTTTGCAGTTTTTATCTATTAGAAACTATTGAAATGAGAATTCAAAATTAGAAAGTGTCCTTATGTGGCATCTTTCTACAGCGTGTCCTTGTGTTCATGTGTGACACACTGTGTATAACTGCTTACTCTGTGTATACCTGCTAGAGACATTGCTGTGTTGTAAGGTACGTCTGTCTGCATCTCCCAAGACAATTTCATAATTCTTCCTGATAGCCAATGCCTACTTTCTTCTCTTTCCTTACTATTCTTACACCTTTATCCCTTCTCACTCCCAACTGATGACTCTGCTTTTATTTCACTGAAATAATAAAAACAATAAATAAATCAATGTTCTCTCACCTCCAACACTATACATCTCACCTATTGATTCCCATGTACTTTGCTTCCCTTGTTTGTTACTAACGTGGTTGAATGTCTGTGTTATGATAGAGGCTTCCACTGTGTACTAGGCCCATCTTCTCTTTCTTACTTGAGATTACTCATGCTGAGATATCTCGTCTGCTGAATTATCCAAATTTTTCTTCTCTACTCGATTATTTTTCTCTGCATAAAATGTTATAATATTTTGATCTTAATAAGAATTCCCTTGACTTATATTCACTTAGACTATTTCTTTAGATATTTACACTCATAGTGCAAAATTTCAATTCCTCTCTTCCTTTTCTCTTTTAAAACCACTGTAATTAAGCTTTTATTCTTTCCACTTGACCAAATTTTTCTTGTCAGGCTAAAAATTAATTCCACATTGCAAAAATCCAGTTAGTTTTCATCTTAATTGACTTGCCCTCTTGAGCACTTTTTTAAAGAGATGATCATTCTCTCTTTGAAACACTTTCTTCATTGTGTTTCCTAGAGCTACATTCTTTCGTTGTTTTACCAACTCATTGACTATTTCTGCTTTATCCCTTTTGATTAACTCAATTTTTTTCCATCATCTTTATATTGGAACATCCAATAACTTTTTTCAGACTTTTCCTCTCTTCTCCATGTATACCTGCTCCTTGTGGGAGCCTGAAACTCCTAGCCCAAATATTCATCCTGAATTTTAGATTTCAAAATCCAGGTATGCCTGTTCTCTCTGCCTGGAATGCTCTTCTTCACCTCAGTTATCAACGTGACTTGCTTCTCCATTTGATTTCTATCTCTGCTCAATGTCAATATTTTAGAGAAGTCGTCTGTGATTATCTTACATAAAATTCGAGAGACCATTTCCCAAGTACACTTTAATCTCTAACCCTGCTTTATTTTTCTTCTTAGTAATAATCAGTGCTTGGTATTATTATTCTTCCTTTGTTTTTTAACTGCCACCTCAGTCTAGAATATAAACTCCATAAAAGCTTTATTTGGTTTGTTTTCTGCATCATTTTTCAGAACCTATAGTATCTGACACAGTAGTCACTCAAAAATTGTTTGTTAAAATAAATTTTATCTTTAAATTTACCTTATCATGCCATTTTTTTCCCCAAAGCACTTTTCCACTCTAACACATACCCACTAGAGTGTTTGAGAAAATCTTGTTTTCAAACAGCCTCATCTATACTTGGTGTTATTAAATTTACAAAATTTTTCTAGATTTATGACTGTGAAATGCCATCTTACTGTCTTAATTTGTATCTTTTTCTTTATTAAGTAAGATTGTGTCTCTTTTACATATTTACTGCCTTTTGAATTTTTTTACTTTTTGAATTTTCTTTTTACATCCACTGCCCTTTTTCCAATTTTTAAATTCAGATGCAGTTTTTCCATTTTCTTCTTTGTGTGGTGTGTTTTTAAAGTATTTTTCTCTATTCCAGATTCATAAAGATGTCCTTTTTTCTCTATTTTCTCTTAATATTTTTAAAACTGCATTTTGGATTGGATATTTAATGATGCATTTGAATATTTTTTGTTCTCTGTTGATATAGTAATATCAAAAGTAATTAAATCTTTGTTTAAGTAATTAATCATCTCGGTGTTACCTGCAGAATTTGCTGCCCTTTTCCCACTGGTATGTAATACCATCTCTGTCAGCTATCTGTCAGAATTATCAGTATTGGCACATTTGCAGTCCTTTATTCTGGTCGCCTAATCTCTATGTGTCTTTCTGCTCCTACATTACTGTGTGAGGTCTAACTAATACAGTTTTGTAGGCTTGTTATCAAAAGGGATGATTCCCTATTCAATTCTGTCTCAAAATTGCTATTGTTAACTCTTGGCTAATTCTTGTGAATTTTCAGAACAAGACCATTTCTGAAAACAAAAAAAGAGTTTATAGATTAATTTTAGAATGTTTAACATTTATAATTTATTTCTGCAGTTTGCAAGCTTTTTCTGGCTTTATAAGGAATGTAGTTTTTCTTTTTTTAGATCCTGTGTGTTTGGTTGAGCTATGTCATTTTCTTCATGAAAATTCTGAAAAACTTTGACATTTTTCTTATTGCTTTTGGTTATTATACTTGTTCATATTTTTGCTTTTGAGAATAATTCTTTAAATTAGTTTTTACTGATACATATCAGTTCTAATTTTAAATTATTTTGTAGCACGTAAATTTCCTGCACTCTTATTGATTTTATAGATTAGCTCTATAGATGCTCTTGGATTTATGTGAGGACTCATTCTCTCTGAGTTATGTCAATTTGTTCCTTCAGTTTTATTTGTTTTTCATTTATTTTGTTTATTCATTTGTTTTATTGTACTTTTGAATTTAGATATCAATAGAGCATATTCTTATTTTTATCTTTAAGAAGAATACCTATAATGTTTTACCATTGAGTATATTTTTGGAAGATGGCCTCTATAATATTAATGGTTCCATTCCTTTCCTAGTTTAGTAAGATATTTTATTATTTTTGAATAAATGCTAAGTCATATCAAATGGCTTCCCCACACTTTAGATGTCTCCATTATTAATGCAAAACATCAAATTAATAGAATATTTGTTATTAAACCAGTATTGAATTTCTGAAAATCTGATTATCTCCCTCTCTCTTAATATATATTTTACATATATAATGTTATTTATTGTGTTATATTCACATATATCATAATATATATTGACTATGTTGTATTTATGTTGGTATTTATCTTAGAAATTAAATATATATTTCTGTACATAATCATGTAAAGGAGATTGAACTATTTTACATTGTCCAATTTGCATATCAGTTATACAAGCAAAGTAAAAAATGTTTAAAATCATTTACTTTTTTCTGATTTCTTCATAGTTCATTGTCTAATACAAAGGTAACATTCTACAATGTTTCTTAAAACTTAACCAGAATGGATTTTACTGTGTGTTTTTCCTGTTTTTCTTTAAACCATTACTTTTTTTGGTCAGCTTTGACTAAGTTATAGTTTTATAAAAAATTCTTTTTTTACCTTAGTTTTCATATTTATTAGTATATGTTACTTGACAATTATTATTCTTAATTTTTAAATTTTTTGTAGTTATATGCCTTAGTGCTAACATTTGCATTATATATCATTTTTAACCTTTTAATTTTTTAATAGCTTTGCTATTTTATTAGCCTTTTCATAGATCATGTATTTTTTTCCATCATCATGATTATTTCTTTGTTTTCTATTTTGTTAATTTTGTTTTATTTGTCTGTGTGCATTCATTTCTTTATACAGTATTATAATGTTTTAAATTTCTGGGCCGGGCGCGGTGGCTCAGCCTGTAATCCCAGCACTTGGGAGACTGCGGTAAGAGGATTACCTGAATCCTGGTGTTCGAGACCAGCCTGGGAAAATAGGTGAGACCTCATCTCTACAGTAAACCAAAAAATTAGGCGGGCATGGTGGCGCGTGTCTATAGTTCCAGCTACTTGGAAGGCTGAGGCGGAAGGATCACCTGAGCCCAGCAGGTTGAGGCTGCAGTAGCCAGGGGCATGCCACTGAGCGACAGAGTGAGACTCCAACTCAAAAATCAATCAATCAATCAATCAATCAATTAATTAATTAATTTCTGGAGTTGAATGCTTTAATGCAAGTGCTATTTCTGACACTGTTGAGAAGTTCTGTTTTCTTTTCTTTTTTTTTTTTTTTTGAGTTGGAGTCTCACTGTCACCCAGACTGGAGTACAGTGGCACGCTCCCGGTCATCCTTCTGCCTCAGCCTTCCAAGTAACCGGAACTACAGGCGCACGCTACCACCCCCGGCTATGAGAAGTTCTGTTTTCTTATCCTTGGGATCTGTGATCCTCTTTGAATGCTTCTTTGGTTTCCTATTAACTTGAATATAGACTACTCTGAATGCCATTACCTAACAATACTGAAAAAGCATATGGCCCAAATAAAAAAGACATGTTGAATTTTATGGCAGGGAGATTACCTGTGTATTGGTTGCAATTTCATAGTCTGATTGTTAATTTGAAAGAGAATTGGTGGATACCTCTTCTAGCTAGTATCATCTTTCATTGGCAATGGAAAAGTTATGGCATCAACAACTAATGAGGACACCAATATTTAGTTTATATAACCTAGTTAATCTAGATTAATGTAGTTAAATGACCTACATCTACTTGTGGGAGGGAAAAAAAAAACTAATGTGACACAATTAATGAATGCTATAAAATAATTTGATACTGTGTAGTTGAGACTTATATTTATGACTTATGATTTATGATTTCAGAGGAGAGAAAACTATTGAGAGCTAACATAGTTGTGGGAGGTTTCATATAATATGGACATTTTCTGTGCTTTTAATAATGTATAGGGCTTAGAATATAGGTTTGAAAAGGAATATGATTGCAATTGATATAAATAGCATGAATAAAAGGCCTTGAGATTAAGCTCATGGGTGCTTAACTAGAGTAGAAGCTAATTATTTGGTCATATGGTCATATGGAAAATAATTACTTAGTCATGCGGTCATATGGAAAAGCCTGCTGGTAGACAGTGTGAGTCTCATTACATATGGCCTTGATTACTAGCATAGGACTCTTTTTAAAAGTAGAGATTTTAGGGGTCAGAAGATTAACATAAAAATGATAGCAATAATAATGAAGATGATGGTAATAGCCATACATATTTTGAAGCTTATTGTATGCTAAACACTGTACCAAGTGCTTTATGTGAATAACTTGACTGAATTCTCAGAAAAATCTTTAGGTAAGTATTATTATTGTTATTGGTAGAAGTATAGTTGTCATCATCATTATTATTATCATTATTTCCTAATTATAGATGCTTAGATTATATCATATGCCAAAGTATATGACAGAGCTAGGACCCTTGGGAGACTTATAAAGCACTTATATACTTCTAAAGCACTTATGAAAATTAGTCTGATGCAGCCCATAGGATGGATTTGTGAGTGAGAGTGCATCTGGGGTTGTCACTAGGAGGCTGTGAAATGATTCACCCATGCAGATAAAGGCTTGGCCTCAGGAAGTAATAAATCAAATGGACTCCAAGCTTCTAAGCATATGTTAACTGGAGCATTAATTCTGCTTTCTTGGGTGGAATTAATTTTCTTTCCTTTTCATTATCTTTTTCTCTTGTTCTGTTCTCTCAGCCTTTCTTTTTTGTAATCAATTTGTGAGTAATGGATATTCAGGTATTCTTTTCTCTTCCTCAGATGCTAAATATAGTTATTATACTATAATGAGAAAAAAAAGAGAAAATATTTTTGGAAAACCTTGGAGGATTTAAGATATGCTTTTATTTTATTTTATTTATTTATTTTTGAGTCAGAATCTCACTCTGTCACCCGGGCTGGAGTGCAGTGGCATGCTCACGGCCACTGCAGTCTCAACCTGCCGGGCTCAGGCAGTCCTTCCACTTCAGCCTATCAAGTAGTTGAAACTACAGGCATGTGCCACCACGCCCAGCTAATTTTTTTATTTTATTGTAGAGACAAGGTCTTTCCAAGTTGCCCAGGCTGGTCTCGAACCCGTGAACTCAGGCAATCCTCTTACCTCTGCCTCCCAAAGCTAAGATACACTTGTAATCCAGACCAAAAGATATGCATCAGAAATAAATCATGATAGAACACTGTATTATCTCCACACATGTCCAGATTCAGTGCGCAAACATCATTTGGAAATTTACATTTTAAAATTACTTTGATCTAGAATCAATAGATTAATTTTTTTAGTAATTCAGAAAATAACAAGAAATTCTTACCTCGTAGGTTTCTCTGTTAATCAAAGAACTCAACAACTGAGTGGATAGAAGCAAGTAACTTTGAATAGATTACTCAATTCTTTCACCTCAGTCTCTCTCCAGTAAACTGAAAGTAATGAGACATTATTTCTTACCTTTTCCTGCCATGGGGGAGAGCAAACACATTTCTAATGTAGAATATTTACTAGCCAAAGATTTACTTCTTGAGAGGAGTAAGAAGGAAAATATTATTTTGTTCTGGTGGATGTGCTACTTTTACTAGAGTATACTCATTACCAGCTTATTTTGGGGGCCTATCATTAATTTATACATGTACGTATGTACCTCAGCACTAAAAATTAACCAGCCTTAAAACCACATTACAGTTGGAATACTTCAAGGAGAGAGAGAAAGAGAAAACATTAAGTTGTTAGAGTTTGAGACTATAGCTCAATTGCAAAAAACATTCATTTAGACCAATGGGGAGTCAAAAAACATTCACTTAGCCAATGGGAATCCTCAAGTCAGAGTTGCCCATTGGAGGAGTCCTCTCTTTCACTAGAATGGACCCACCCTTGTTATACTATCCTGCTCAGTCGCTTACTGAGAGTAAATTGAGGAAAATGTGACCTTGTTATGCTGAATGCAAAGAGACAGCAGTAGGAAATCAAAACAGTACATTTTCCCAGCTGCCATATTTCCACATAGCATCTAATAAAAATATCACCATTTTCAATTTTACTACTGAACCTACTCTAAAGTAGCTTTATGTCCATAAGCATATCCTATTTTGCAGATTCATTTATGTCTGCTATTTCATCACCAATCCTGGGAATATAAATCTGCTATTTCAACTATGTCCCACTGAATTAGGTTTTCCTCCATCCTCTTCTGGAGCAGCTGGCTGATTCTAAACTCTGAGTAACTCTAACAATATCCCTTCTTTTCTTAAGTTCTTGCTATGCTCATGTAAATATTTTGGTTTGGTATCACACACAAGTATCCCAAATTGGTTAAGATTATTGACATTGAAATTGAATATAAGTGGATTTCTAATCCTAGCTCCATTATTTATTACCTGTGTCAGTTTCTGCAAGTTGTGCAACGATCGTGCCTCAGTTTTCTGATCTGACAAATAAAGATAGAAATATTTTCTCCTTATGATATTGTGACCTTAGCATGTAGTACAGGTACAATGAATGTATGGTGCATGTACATGTACTTAGCATGTAGTACAGTACAATAAATGACAGATACATTGTTAATAACTTCAACTAGGACATATATTCTTCTGTACATTTCCACATGTTTTGGAATTCCTATTACTTTTTCTCTTGAGTTACTTCAGGTCTAGTTTCACTCTTTCCAACTCATGAGATCTCAGGACCACATTTCCTACATTATTGAAAAGTGACCGACCATCAACTATTCAGTACTTCTGAGAACATACTATGTGCTAGGAACTGTTTTTGGCAAGTGTTCTATTAAGCTGAATCAGACAGACCAAGTCTCTACCTTGATGGAACTTATATTCTATTCTGTGCAAAATATTTGCTTAATTTCTGTGCTTTATACTTCAAAATCTCTTGTTTATTTACAATGCCTTTTTCTGTTTCAGTCCTGTCTCAGATAAATGGTCTTTTTACTTCAAGTTTAACCTAAACTCTTTTCTTGTCTAGCTCTCCTGGGATCTTGCTTTAGTGACTATCACTTGATTAACTATGTCTTCAATCTCTATCTTCACTGCACCATCTTTTGCTTTGCACAAAAGTTTCTTCAGTTTTCTGAAAAAGAGAAACACAAGTAAACCTTTTGTGTGAATGTGCTTTTAGTTTTATTTTTTTCCTTCTGCTTTCATTGTTTTTTGTTGCTTTTTACACATACTAGTTTATTTAAATAGCTCTTTCTTAAATGTGACCTTACCATGATTTTCTCTTGGCTATTATTAATATTTTCCTTTAAATCTGAATCACTACTTTTTAAAACATATCTTTTATGACACTACTTATGCCCAGTTTGTTTTCTGTTTTTTTAATGTCATCCTTTGACAACATGCCATTCTTTCCTCTTCATTTCATTTCTTCATTGACTGCAGATATCTGTTGGTTACCTATTATAAGCATTTAAGTGCAAGTCATATAGAATCTATAGAAAGAGTTTCACTTTTTATTTTCTATTTCCTTCACTAAAACTTTAGCACTTTTCTCTTGTCAGTCTCACCCACTCCAAATCCCAGTTTATGTCTTCAGTTATAACCTTCCACTGAATTTCAATCCTAGATTGCATTTGCATTTTTGACCCTCAGGTGTTCTACCTGCTCCTCAAACTCCACATTTATAAACAGGTGTTATTATATTCATCTAACTGGTGCTTTTTAAAAAATTCTGTATGTCTGTTAATATCATCTATCTTCCATTCACTTAGGCTTTGAAATATAAACATATCTTTATTCTGGTATTCAAGCTTCTCTGAAAACTGCCTCAATCTTGTTTTTCATCTAATCTTCCTTCATCTGATTTTATGTCCTGTGTACCTCTATATCATCTTCTCTCCTTGTGATTTTCTCTCTCACACCTGCCTGGCCATGTGAAGCCCATTCCCTCCATATCATGCAAATGCTTTCTATTTATTTTTGCTCATGAAAAATCTTATCTATTCTTGAAGTCCCAACACAAATATTCCTTAATTTTTTTAAGAGGCAGTCTTGCTCTATTGCCCAGGCTGAAGTGCAGTGCCACAATTATAGCCTTGAACTTCTGAGCTCAAGCGATCCTGCCATCTCGGTTTCCCAAGTAGCTAAGACTCAGTCATGCACCTCCATGCCCAGGAAATATCACTTCCTTAGATCCTCTTTATCCTTTATTCCTCCAGATAGAATCTCTATGTTTTCTAGAACACCACAAGAAACTTTCTCTTGTCATTCATTTTTATACTGCCTTGTATCTCATCCCACTTATGAAGTTTTGAGGTCCTTGAGGACAGAGACTTGTGGGATTGGTGTTTATATTGTACAAGATACTGAACATACTACCTTATTCAGTAAGATCATGTTAGTGGAATAAATTAGTTGAAAAAGATATCCCTTTCTTCATAAGTGATGAGTTATCACTAACATACATCAGTGAAGTAATAAACTATATATCCTGACTGGCTGAATAACTAGTCTTCAATAATATAAAGTAACTGCAGATAATTTCTCTTTCTCCTTCATCAATTTATTATGTTAAGGGAGTGTGTCCTCTGATCCAGACACAGGAAAAATGTAGTACCAAGTCATGAGAATCTAGTTTTGTCATGGGAGTTGTTTATTGTCTCTGAGATTGCTATGCATGCAAATGGTTACAAAGTAAAATAAAATAAATTTAGGTGAAAACTTATGTGAAAAAGATAATTCAAATATAAATTACTAAATGATGGAGGAGTATGTAAGAATACTTGTGTGGAATATTCTTTATGAAACTTTAGAAAAATTAATTAGGTATCTTTGTATATCCCTGAACCTTAGTTTAACAAACAGTGATGAGATTTTTTTAAAGCAACTCTCAAGATTATAAAAAAAACCTTGCAGAAATAGTATATTTACTTATATATCTATTCAGGCTTCCTCAGTGTCCAGTTTTTTTGATTGGGGCTGGAATTTTGAATCACAAGCGAATATAAGTTACAATATTATAAACAATATTTGCTTGATGAACAAATGTTTTAAAGACATGATGAAAGGGAATTCAGTGTTTTATTTTCTAAGAAAGTTTTTAATGAGCTATGTCTGTGTTGAGTTGTGATCTTTGTTATAAGTCATACATAGTAGGTGCTTAGTGTATGTTGGCTAAATGGTAACAGTTGGAGAGTCCATCTGTTTATGAAGTTCTATAAAATAAGGATTCTTAAAACCCAGTTTTGGAATGAAAAGGCTAGTTAAATATAGAAGAGTACATGCTACTCCAGAGAACATTAAAAATGTTCAAGTAGGTAATAAGATGTATCTTCTAAAAGTTAATTGAGTTATGTAATATAATAAAATAATTGAGTTAAGTGATATTTGTATTTCTAGTTTTATTTTCTGCTAGCACTCTGTTCCAGCTTTTCCCAGACAGGAAAACTAGTACATTCTTTATGATTAGAAAGGATTTTTGTGTCATTAGACCATGCTAAATTGATAGTTTTTATAGCCTGACAAGAGACCTGGTCATCATTACCTTGAGGGAAATGCTTAAATCTTCTGAAGATGGCTATTTTGTTCAAAAAGAAAGTTAGAGTTGACTGCTTGAGATACTATATCTTGCTCCCCAGGTGGCAAGTGTTAGTTTTGCTGAAAAACTGACGGTTTCTACCCTTAGGGTAGGTAGATTAGATTGGGAAATGTGTGGGAGAAGAGCTCATGAAGGAAATTCAAGGAGCAGAGTTTATTTGTTTTAAAGGGAATTCTAACCTAGTCCTTAGAGTGAGTCATAGATGCTTATGTTTTATGGACATACACAAGTATGCAGAAGATAGAGGGAAAAAGAAAAAAAAAAGCAGAGAGTAGAAGGTGTGAGGGGAAAAAAAATATCGGAAGAGGCATAAAACTCTATGGTTATTCAGTCTATCATTTTTTGAGATGAGAATAAAATACTGATTTGGGGAGTAATTTTGGTGGTATTGACATTTTTTGAGACACTTTTAAAATGGTGATTTATGGAGACTGAGTATTACTTTGCATTAAGCTCCTAGAATTCTAGGAAACCATTCCAGTAACAAACTGTGGAAATTCATTATTGTGTTTCTCAACTGAGGGCTGCATCTAGTCCCAAGTTGGATGACTCTATATGTGAGTCTTAAGATTCTCTTGTAAAAAGAGACTCTTGTAAGAAATAAGTGTGTGCGTTTATAATGAGTATGAAGTGGGATATGTAGTCATAAGGAAATTTGTACCTCTCAAATCGGGCTACCATTTATATTTAAACATTTGCTGCATACAAGCCACTGCTCCATGGTTAAGAAAATTTGATGTAGATCAAATTATCTTCTTGAAGGTGTATTTATATTTTACATACAGATTTGTGATCATCCATTCTTAACTGTCATTACTTGCAATGTTTCATATTGATGATACACCTACCTTTTTGCACTGATATACACCTACCTTTTTGCACTGATATAGTTCACAATATTATAATAAAGGCTCTCAAGGGAAAGTAGTCTTTTTAAATTAGTATTTTATTCTATTACTCTATTTGTATTGATCATATGTTTTACTTGAAAATGGATCTGTATATGGCTAAATCCAGTGTTATAGTTGATTGCTAGAAAGAAGTTGCCAACACACAGAGACTCAAATTGAGTCCTTTATTAGCCAGCAGGCAAGAACAGGCTAGTGCCATAAAGAACTCTCAACCCTGAACAGAGTGAGCAGGGGTTTATAAAGGCAAAAACCACAAAAACTGCAGTTATGATTACATTTTTGGCAGATCATTAGGTTGCAAAAGGGTACAGATAGCTATGAAATTTGCAATTAAGGAGTTTTCAAGCACCGAGGGAAACAAGAATGTGGGCTTGTGATTACAGGAAGGTTATGCAGGGGGGGTCATCTCTGGGTTAAGAGTGAGGATTTGTCACAAAATGGAGTTACTTATGTCAAGCACACTCTTACAGGCTATTACATTCCCCCCTTTTATTTGGTCATGAGTCAATGTGCTGTCTCATCAGTCATAGGTATACTATTATAGTGGGGTCTTATATACATAAATTTTACAGAACTGATCTGTTGTTTGACGAAATGAATAAGTCCAAAGGGTGATTTCAGATGTGTCATTAGGCCCCCCACTGTAAGTTGCAATGATGACGCATTTCCAGTCTGAGCAAAAAAAGATTACAACGGTGGTAGTGGGTTTACTTGGGCAGACATAAAAGTCTATGTCCTTTACAGAATTGGAGGTTGCCCCCTGTGTGCATGATTTAGTGGAGTAAGGATTCTGTCCACCATATAGGCTTCCAAATAGACATTCTTTTTCTATTTGTAGCAGATCAGGAAAGTTTACTCTAAACTGAGCCAGAGGTGAATTGTGGGTCCAATTTTGGATAGCTAGGACCTTTCCTGATGTAAAAGAGGTTAAGGAAAAGGTGGAGGCTGTATGTTAAGTCATTCCAAAAGGGGGAGAACAGATTAAGAAGCAATACCAGAATATAATAGGGCGGCGTTAGATGAGAGAGAGGACAGCATTAATAAGGATGTTTGCCACATTTCCATTCTGTGGGGGCTACAGAGATTAGGCCTATGCCTAAAGCTAGGGCTAAGTATGATGAATAAGGCAAGGGTTACGGGGTGATAACAATACATTCAGGGAATTATGAACCAGTAAAACAGTCTATTCCAGGCAGTTGGAATCTCACGTTTTAGCTGTGTGTCGGTTGGTCAGTCCATGGTGAGGTAGAAGCAGGACAGCAGGCTTGGAAGGTGATTTGGAGAAGGTTTTCAGGGTCCCTGGCTGCTGTCCAGTTGACTGAGCAGGTCACTTTCCTTGGCTCTTTTGACTCTTGAGTGATGAATCCAAGCCAGTATTTCATCAACCCGGAGTGCCATTGGTGTGGTGATGATGATGAAGGATCCCTTCCAGGCAGGGATCAATCCTTCTTTCTGGAACTTTTTGACAAAGACCAAGTCCCTGGGTTGAAACAGACGACAAGATGTGGAAGACAGAGTCGACAAGACAGCATGGACGTTGGAGTGGACAGCAGCCTGGACCTGTTGGAGGGACTGGAGATACTTTAACAGAGATACTTTAGCAATTTCTTCAGGAATGGAATCCTGTAACTGGGGTAATAGAGGAGGGGGTCTCCCAAACATGATTTCATATGGGGTAAACCCAGCCTTGTATGGGGTGCATAGGGCCTGGAGAAGGGCCAAAGGCAAAAGACTTACCAATTTTTTTTACCAGTTTTTTATTATTAATTTAGTTAGAGTGGTTTTTAGAGTTTGGTTCATGTGTTCTACCTGTCCAGAGCTCTGTGGTCAGTAAGCACAATGTAATTTCCAGTCAATGTTTAGCACTTTACTAACCAGTTGAACTATGAATGAGGTAAAGGCAGGACCATTATTAGAGCCAATAAAGAGAGGGAGCCCAAACCTAGGAATAATTTTATTTTATAAAAACTTGGTAACTGTGAAAGCAGTTTTATTCCTTGTGGCAAAAGCATCTATCCATCCAGAAAAAGTATTTACAAATACTAACAGATAGGTGTATCCCACATGAGGAGGCCTTACTTCAGTAAAGTTTATTTCCCTTATTTTTTTCAGGGCTTAACCCTTAGGCTCTGATACCATCTGATAGCCTTGGACCTTGTTTTGCATTGACTCAGGCACAGGCAGGGCATGTCCAGGCTGCCGCCGCAGCTGGACTTTTAAAGTCATTAATATGATAATAATGATTTAATAACTCAGTCAATTTAGTACCTCCTAGGTGGGTAATGGAATGTAGTTGTTTTACCAAGGTATGTCTGAGGGCTGCAGGCAAAATAATTTTAGAGTCTTTAACCCACCATCCTGTAGGCTGTTTGTGTACCCTTCCCTGGTCTGCTTGTTCCTCTTCTTCCTGGGCATGGTTGGGCTGTTTGGGGAGAGAAGAAACTGGAAAAGTTTTAGTTAGCAGAATAGTTAGGGGTTCAACTGGAAGTTTCACTGCTGCCTCTCGAGCTGCCTGGTCCTCCAGGTGGTTTCCGGTTGCTTCCGAAGAGTACGATTTTTGGTACCTCCTGCAATGAATGACAGCTATTTCCTTGGGGAGCCACATAACCTCTAGAAGGGCTAAAATTTCTCCCTTGTTCTTTATAGTCTTACCTGCCTTGGTAAAAATCCTTGTTCCTTGTAGATCATGGCATGGACAGGGAGAATAGCAAAAGCATACCTGCTGTCAGTATAAATACCCATCTCCCGGTTCCCCAGCGTAGGGCCTGGGTCAAAGCAATTAATTCAGCCTTTTGAGCCAATGTACAATTGGGCAAGGACTGTGACCAGATTATGTCATGAGCAGTGGTTACCACCACACCAGCCTTGCGAACTCCCTCTATTCCTAGACTGCTGCCATCCATGAATAGGTCAGCAACAGCCTGGCTTAAAGGAGTGTCCCAAAGACCAGGTCAGCTGGCTTGAGAGATGTCCAATATGTTCTCACCATCATGAATTGGATTGGTGTTTCCAGATTGTGATCAGAGAGTTGGGTTGCTGGGTTGAGGCTCTGAGTGGGAGAAAAAGTTAGTCAGTCAAGGCTGGTCAAGTAGGAGGCTCTGATATTGGGTGATACAAGTGTTTGACATCCAACGGGCAGAGGCTCCCCAACACAAAGTCTCAACAGCAGGGGGAACTGTTAGAGCCAGGTTTTGGCTGAAAGTCAGTTTATCTGCTTCCTTAGCCAGTACAGCTGTAGCGGCAATGGCCCAAAGACAGGTTGCCATCGAGAGGCAACTGGATCTAATCTTTTGGACAAATAAGCCACCAGTCACCTCCAGGGTCCTAAGGTCTGGGTAAAAACCCCCTTTGCAATTTCCCATTGTTCATGAATAAACAAATGGAAAGGCTTGGCAACATCTGGGAGGCTAAGGCTGGGGCTTGGGTAAGAGCCATCTTTAACTGTTGGAATGCTTTTTCCTCAGTAGCAGTCCATTTTAAGGGCTGATCCCCTGCTGTGGCTGTGTATAGAGGCTTGGCAATTTCAGCAAATCCCAGGATCCACAGCCAGCAGTACCCTGCCACCCCCAGGAATTCTCATACCTGTTTTTTTCGAGGTTGGCATGGGGATTCAGAGAATGGCTTCTTTCCAGGCCATGGTTAGTGTTCACTTATCTTTTTTCAGCCAGTATCCCAGATAGGAGACTTCAGTCAAGCAGAGCTGTGTCTTTTTATCTGATACACGATAGCCCAAGTCTTGAAGGAGCAGTAACAGAGCCTTAGTACCTTTTAAACAAGTGTCTAAGTCTGCCACCATGAGCAGGAGATCATCTACATGCTGGAGTTAAGCACATTCAGGGTGCAAGGCACAGAACCCTGATAAGTCCTGTTGCAAGACCTCCCTGAAAAGATTTGGGGAGTTTTTGAACCCTTGTGGCAGCCAGGTCCAAGTCAACTGACCGGTGTCCTCTGAATCAGGATCTGTCCATTCAAAAGCAAAGATGGGTTGACTGAGAGGGGACAAGGGAATAGAAAAGAAAGTATCTTGTAAATCCAGCACAGTGGACACCTGATGTTGAGGGGGAAGCAGCTGAGCAATGTGTATGGGTTGGGAACAGTAGGATGAATTGTCTCAACCTGCTTATTGACTTTCCTTAAGTCCTGAACTGGTCGATAGTTAGAGGTTCCCGGTTTTTGTACTGGCAAGAAAGGAGTGTTCCATGCCAACTTGCATAGTGTTAAAATATTAGCTGCTAAGAGTCTTTTAATGTGTGGAGCAATTCTTTTTTGGGCCTGTAAACTCATAGGGTATTGATGGATGTGGACAGGGGTGGCTGATGTCAACAGACTCACCACAACTGGAAGGTTATGCTTTGCCAATCCTGGTGGGTTGGTCTCTGCCAGACTGAAGAAAACTCCTGCTATAACTATAGAAGTAAGCTTGATAAGACATTCTCAGTGGAAGAATTAGAAGAAGTTAAGAGGTATTCTTCAGAGAGCAGAACACTTAAAAGCATCTGATAGACAGTGGGAACAAACATTTCAGTTTTGTCAGGTGAAAACACAATGGTAGCTCTTAACTTTCAAAGCAAATCCTGGCCCATGAGAGGGAACAGGCAGTCCGGAGCTATGAGGAATGAGTGAGTGACCCATTTTTGTCCTAAATCAACAGTTTGATTAGAAGTAAATTTGCAGTTGGTAATTGCCCCCATTGCCCCCTGAACTGAGATTCGTTTGCTTGACACAGGTCCCAATGATGACTTTAGGACTGACAGTTCTGCCCTAGTGCCCACCAAAAGTTGGACTGGGTGGCCGTCAATAGCAGTGGTTACCATGGGCTCTTGGGGGCCTACCTAAGGAAAAAGAGCCCTGGCTTCCTCAGTCCTAGTCATTTTCTGTTCCCCCCGCAGAGGGTAGAACCAGGACTGGCTTGGTGTCATCAGTTTTTGGGTGATGATGACAATCATTTTCCAGTGACCAAATTATCTGCAATATGCACATTGATTCTTAGCTAATGGGGGTCACTCAGTCCCCTTTTGCTCTTTCTTAGTTTCCCCTTTTTCTGGTGTGTTGGTTTTGAGTCAGACTGGGGAGCTTGGAGGGCAATGACCAACATTCTCGCCTGATGTCTGACTGTTTTATCTGCCTCTTGTGTTGCCTGTTTCTGTTTCTCAGCATCATGGTTATTAACAACTTTTTTGGCTACTTTGAGTAGCTCAGACATATTCATTCCTGCAAAGCCCTCAAGATTTTGCAACTTTTTTTGGATGTCTGTAGCTGCTTGAGCCACAAATGCCAAATTGATAGCTCGAGCATTATCAGGGGCCGAGGGATTAAACAGGGTATAGGTATGAAAATCTTCCTGAAGCTGTTTAAGAAATACCTCTGGAGATTCCTCAGGTGATATCTGATGCTCTGGACCCTGCCAATGTGTTAGGGTCCCAATCTGGGCAAGAAGAGGGAAAAACCTCATCTAACATTTCCTGACTTTCTTCCTGTATACCCACAGTTGAGGCTAGAATAGATTTTTTTTTAGCCTCAGCACTGATGTGCTCTTGCTCCTCAGAGGTAAATAGGGTTAAAAGGAGCTGTTGGCAATCATCTCAGGTGGAGCTGTGGGTGTGCATGACTGATTCCATTAGAGAAGTCAGAACTTGTGGTTTCTCTGAAAGTGGAGGATTTTGGTATTTCTAGTTATACAGATCATAGGTGGAGAAAGGAGCATATACCAGGAAGGGCTGCTCAGTCCGATCTGCCCCCTGCTGAGGAGGAACTTCCCAGGGAGGAAGGAGAGGGACCAGATCAATCTGAGATTGGAGATGGGTAGACAAAGGCAGAGAAAGCAAAGGAGAGGTGGAAGTGGTGATGGTAGGCAAAGAAGCCTGAGATTATAAGGTGAAAGAATAGAGTTAGAGACAGCCAGGTCATCAAGGGGATCTTCAGTAGAAGGGAGTAAAACAGGATGCAATCCAGTGGAAGCAGGAGTTGGGGAGAATGGAAAAGGAGGGCCACAGACCAGAGATTTAGAAACAAAGACTTGACTGGGGTTTCAAGGGAACATGCCTTTAACCATGGGGGTGGATTTTGAATTAAGCTTAACCATTGATCAAGATAGGGAAACTGGTCAGGGTGACCAGAAGTCTGTAATGATCTTCCAAACAGACTCAGTGACGTAAACATCCAGAGACCCTGTGAAGGACCATACAACATTAAATGAAGGCCAGTGAACTTTACAGAGGGTCCGGAGCCTGCCCCTTGAAAGGCAGACACTGTAGTCCTCAGCAAATCCAACAGAGAAATTCTTTATCATGCAATCAAGAGGACTGGAGGGTTTAGAAGTCTGAGACCCCATATTGTTAAAAACCAGAAAAGGCAAATCAAACTGAAATCAGAAAACCAGTAAAGGCAAATCAAAATTGAAATCAGAAACTGAACCTGGACTCTATTCTGCCAACATCTTGGCTTAATGAATAGTGTCCAAGGGATGACCCCGTCAGACCATAACTCCCTTTAAACAGAATTATGGCCACAAACAGAACAGATTCTTACCTCCTAGGAGAGTACAGACAGGCTTAGGTTCTTTTGAGGCAATGGGAAGCCTGTGGTCATTCCAACTCTCTCTGAGCCAGATGAGAGGTTATGGAACCCTGGAATGTTTTCAGGGGGCACTTCCCCTATAACTTCTCCACCAAGCCTAGGAGAGACAGAGCAAGGCTGCCTCCTGAGGTTGGTGAATCTCTCTGGGGCCTCCAAATGTTATAGCTGGATTGTGAAAAAAAGTCACCAACATGCAGAGAGTCAAATTTGAGTCATTTATTAGCTGGTGGTCAAGAGCAGGCTAGTGCCATAAAGAACTCTTTACTGCAAACAGAGTGAGCAGGGGATTTATAAAGGCAAGAACCACAAAAGTTGTACAGTTATGGGTACATTTTTGGCAGAACATTTGGTTGTAAAAGGGTACAGATAGCTATGGAATTTGAAATTAGGCAGTTTCCAAGCACCAAGGGGAACAAGAATGTGGGCTTGTGATTACGGGAAGGTTATGCAGTGGGGTCATCTCTAGGTTAAGATAGAGGATTTGTCACAAAATGGAGTTACTTATGTCAAGCACACTATTACAGGCTATTACACCAGGGTCTAAGAGAAATAGGAAATGAAAACAACTAGCCAATTTAAAATAATCCTGATGGCTAGCACTACCAGAGTGTTTACTTTTTATTCTTTCCTTTTTTTTTTTTTTTTTTTGTGTTTGAGTCTTTATATGTTGCCCAGGCTGGAGTGCAGTGGGCATGCACACAGCTACCACAGTCTCAACCTGCTGGGCTCAGGTTATCCTTTCACTTCAGCCTTCCAAGAAGCTGGAACTACAGGCATGTGCCACCACACCCAGCTAATTTTTTGATTTTATTTTAGAGATGAGGTCTCACCAAGTTGCTCAGATTGGTCTCGAACCCCTGAGCTCAGGAAATTCTCTTGTCTCTACCTCTCAAATATGCTGAGATTATAGGCTTGAGTCACTGCACCCAGCTCCAAACTGTTTTATATATATTAATTTAGTTATGCTTCAAAACAACTATTATTACTTTTACTTTACAAGAGAAAAAAATGAGAAACAGAGAACTTAAATAATTTTCCTAAGTAAACATGGTGGGTAAGTAGCAAAGGTCAGATTTGAACCCAAGCAACCTAACTGCTTGGTATGCTCTACTGTCCACTTCAAAAAGTTAACTATTCTTGGTTAAGCCAGCGTTATAGTAAGTACCTATGTTACTTCAAAGCTATATGATTATTTATTAATGTTGTATTCTTCTCTTAAGAAACAATAATCTTTTAATTACAAGAAATATGTTTTATTAAATTTGATATACACAGTGCTGGATAAAACATTGCTTTTTCCTGAATTAGAGGTTATCATTGTCCTGAGATATTCTGTCAAGAAGACTTCCATTTTACATCCACAAAACTTTCAGAACCACAAAACAAAAAATGCAATTGTTATGTGTAAGTGGGATGTTGTTTTCATGATTTTCGTTTTCTTAACTATTTAAAAAAATAAAATAGCATGAATTTAATTAGACTATTTTGATTGACATAGGACAATTTTAGAATAATGATACTTCATTGAAATTTTTTCTCTTCTTTTTAATACTCTTTTTCTACAGGGTGCTGCTTTAATTAGAATGCTGGCTAATTTTATGGGACATTCAGTTTTTCAGAGGGGTCTGCAAGTAAGTAAAATGCTTTTTATTTTTTCTTATATTTTTCCTTGTCAATATATTTATTTTAATAATATTTCATAGCTTGGGAAATTGCTAATACAAATTTGCTGAATTTGATTGAAAACTTTAAGATTTGTAAGGCAAGCAATGTCTTTCCATATGACAAATGAAAGTTCTAGATAGGATACTTTACTGTATCAACTGACAAAACTTTAACTGTTGTACAATTTAGAATCTGTTTAATTTGTAGCTTTTTATGATATGACATAATTTTCAAATATGTCATATCATAAAAAAACTATATAAGACTTTCAGAAAGTCTGCCTTTCTTTTCTTCCATTTAAAAGTATATAAGATGAAAACAAATTATGTCAATATTATTAGAATTATGTATTTGAGAAATCTTTAGGTTATTTTCAGATATGTCCCTTTTATGTTGTTGTTGTTTAACTGTTGATATACATAAAATGTTATTCCAAATGTATTTAAATATTTTTATTTTAATTAGAAAATACAAGATTTTTTTTAAATAAAGGAAGAAAAAGAGACAGTTTTATTATGCATCATTTAGAGTATAAAGTGTGGAATCTAAAACTAGATTCTTAGAAAAGGAAGATTAATAAACTTTTAAAGGAGACACAAATATAGAAAAATAAACTTTTATTCCATTGAATCTGCTGGAGTAAATCATGTTCCTAGTAGCTGTGATTGATGAATTATTTATGATGCATTCTGCTACTTAGAAGTGTCCTTTAAAGTAAATTGATGTTCACCTGAAATACAATTATGCTAAGACAGAGAGAGCAATCAATCTTATCTGTTCTTAGTAAGCTTTTCATTTTGAAATTTAAATAAACTACATCTGGGATCAGGCCATATTTTAGTAGTATAATTCTATCTTTACCCCAAATAAACTGAAAGATAAAATACAAGTGTTAAATATCGTATAATATATATAAAACTGCATACATATTTTACAATAAAAATATATAAAAATTTTTTGAAGAATAATTTCTTTCAGAAAGTATTTTTACAGATTTATTCCAACAGGGGTTGAAATTTACTTTAATCAGCTCTTCCCATTAGGGACACCTTCAGAATAGCTGAATCCATTGAACCTATTTACCAGATGCTAAAGGTTCTATTCTGATCACATAGTTGGGAAAACCTTTTTTCTCAAGAGTGCCTTCCATGAATATCAACTCTCTGGAGGAATGTCCGTCCTTATCCCTACTCCTTTGTTTTTTCCTACAGAAGTTTTAGCATGACAGTTTCAGAAAATATCTAAGTGTTCATAAGGGCAACACAAATTGAATTTGATTTCCTCATAGCAAGTTGATGTGAAATCATTTTCTATATACAATTTTTATTGTGTTTTCTTCATCTGTGTGTATGGATTTGCTCAGAAGATTAAATAACTATAGTTATATTATTTGGAAAGGATTATTGTTTTGCAACGTTTTTCTTTATCCTGTCGTACATTCTGTGGTGGGCAAAATATATCAATTTTTAATTCTTTCTTTTTCACTGACCCAGTCTGTTCAGTTTTATCTGAAATGGTTAGAATATACCCTCTGACTCCTGTCATATTAAACTTTCATTCCAAGCTTGTACTAATGCATGCCTTTATGCTTTGATACTTGATTTGGATAATTTTCAACTGAGGGACTCTATGTTTGTCAACTTTGCTTTTCATTTGCCTTGTGACATCTCATTGATCAGATAGATCTGTATCCTTCAGTACTTCGCTTGCAGCTTTATTTATACTCATCATTCAAACTGATTTAGTGTGTCATCAGCAGTTTGTATTAGTTTACAGTAGATACTATGTCTAGGTGATAAATTATCATCTCTTGTGCATGAAAATGTATGGGATACATTTTGGAGATGACCTCCTAAACAGACACTTCATGTCGTGGTGCTGAGTGGTCACAGAGTTGATATTAATATGCTTCCCATCCACAAGGCTCTGGGGAGTCTTGGTTTACAAGATGTTGAAAGAACTAATCTGGGCTGTCAGCACTTACCTCTGCTGGAAAATCTATGAATTGTTTTTACATTAACCATGGCTATTTCTATGTTGACAAATGGAAGTTTCTTATTTGCCATCCCAAATTGCAGTCTTACATTGCAAACAGTGTGTTTTTCATGTATATTTTTCTTCTTTCTTCTTTTCTTTTCTTCTCTCCTCTCTCCTCCTCACTCTCTCTTTCCTTTCCTTTTTTTTTCCTTCCTTTTCTTTCTTTCTTCCCCCACCACAGGGCTCAGACCC
The DNA here is from genome assembly GCA_963574415.1 of Tarsius wallacei. Classification (NCBI taxonomy): domain Eukaryota; kingdom Metazoa; phylum Chordata; class Mammalia; order Primates; family Tarsiidae; genus Tarsius; species Tarsius wallacei. The sequence goes on from CAUYQG010103169.1 coordinate 33,464, forward strand.
TAATCTTTATGTTCTACACAGGACCAATGTCACAGTGGTAATTTCTTCTTGATTTATTATCTACCTAAAATTTGTGTTCTCTGGCAGTTTTGTGCATCCTTATGACCAATCCTAATGTCTTCTGGAAACAAGGCAAACATATTTTACAAATATATACATATTCATATATGTATATATATAACATATATATATGCACATGTATATATCTATAAATAGATATCTATAGATATTTAAATAAATCTCTCTATATAAAGGTAGTAGATTTCTGGGTCAGTTCATATACTCATATTTAATTTATAAAGTTTCTGAGTATGGCGTCAACTACATTTTCTATTTTTTATAATATTTTCTGTGGAAATGTATTTTAAATTTCAACTTAAACATATATTTCTCATTAGAAAAAGATTCTAGAGAATTTTGAGAAAAGTTTGGTTTCTAATAGTCATACAACCCATTGGACCAGCCATGAGAAAATTTAGAGTATGATTTTATACTGAATAAGCACAACCTTTTGGGGGGAGGTTGTTATTCTTGATGGATTTTTGCTTAATTCTTCTTATTTCTTGAATTTTGTGTTATGCTTAAATGTTTTAGTCTTGCATAGCTGTTTTATAATAAATTATCTTAATACTTTTAAAAATAGGCAGTATATGCATACATAAAATTTGTCCTTGATACCATTAATAAGCTAGTTTTTATTGTAATGTTTGAATTTAAAGTAAAACTTGGATTGAATTAGGCTGGAACACTTCCATTGTTAGATTGTGTGCCATTCACAAATAAGATGTTTCTAAAATGTAGAATTACTTTTATTTTTTACAATAGAGTAGATTCTATCTTTCATATTCTCTTAGTATAGGATTTATTTAATGCAGTTAGATAGTTATACAATTTGGGTGTGATATATTCAATTTGGAATAAATGTTTTAATATTATAGAAAATTTATAAACTAGATGTGCATGAGTCAGTGAGTGATTTTTGAGTTTTTGAAACTTCTGTTAATAATTTGAATATTAGCACTGTGTGACAATCAGTGTATCTAGAACTGCAACTGTACTCAAACTAGACCAGTATTTTTTGTTACAGAGAGTTTTTGTTGGTAGTAAGTTTCATTTTGCCAGTATTAAAAAAAACATATTTCCTTGGCCTTTTAGTTACCTGTTCACTTTTATATTTTGCTCTAAATACTTTACATACATTTTTGTCATTAAGCTACAGTGGTTTCAGATGACATTTGCTAAGGACTATTTGAAATTTCTCAGTGATTTACAGTGGATATGCTATATTCTAAGGTTGTAATTTCTACTTATTCTTTGAAATCTGCTGAAACCAACTCTACTTATGGGTTTTTCAGCATTGAGGTCTATTGGAGGTTATTTAAGGAGAATCATCATCCTTCCTGATGAGTGACGTGATAAGGGACTCAAACAAGGGGAATTTGCTTTTTTATCGACATAAAGAACTATTTTGATACCAAGGGAGGCTCAGTGGAATTTTGATCTTTAAAGCCTGCATTCCAATTCTATAACCTATACTTTCCCAATCAATATCCTAACTTTCACATAGAAGACCTAATACAGCCATGAAATATATATAAGTTATAATTTTGCCATTCAGAATTTTAAGCCATAGTCTACTTTTCAGATACACTGATTCGAAGGCAACATAAGATATAACTTTTTAGCATAGTCACAGAAGATATCTGCCATACCCTCCCTGCCATAACTTCAACTGAGAATTTAAAGGACCATGGCTATTGTTTTCTTTTTATAATCTCTTCTGTCCAGTCAGAAATAGCCAAGCCTTTCAGAGACTTTGTAGTTCTTTATTCTGTTATAATCTTCTATCGAAATAGTTGTTTGTTTCCCCAAAATTTATTCTTCAATTTAGCAAATTATAGATGATACTTTAAGAAACTGCTTTGGCTCAAAAAAAGATGAATTACTGTCGTCCTTTTGGCCCCCACTATCGATGTTACTGTTTATTAATCTAATCAAGTTAGGCAAACCATTGTAGATAACCATATTTGAGAGTCTTCAACCATTTCTGGTATGTAATTCAGTAGCAAAACCAAAATCATTCTAAGTATTCCAAGCAGAAAGGGGATTAACATTGGGTATATTTAATTTTCTAAAATTGATGAGAGGGCTGTGGAATGGCCAGCATCGGGAAAGCCACTGCCAGCCTTCAGACAATCAAAAAAAAAAATGTGGACATTACAAGGAACTAATAAGCATATTCTCAGTGGCCTATTGTATACCTGGCATTCACTACCTCAGTACACCAAGAAACCACCTTACCTCTGCCTTCTGCCAAAGCCCTTATGCAAGCCTCATTTACCTAAGCAATGATGGCTTCTTCTCCTTTAGTGCCCTCCGTATCTTTTATGTTTTCTTTTCATGTTGCAGAATATAAACTTGAACCTAACTGATGTCTGGTGGGGTTGGTGCATTTCTAAAATGAATTTTACAGTGGTCAGCAAAGTTTTAAAACAAAATTTATTAGCGAGAAAAGAGAGAAGAAGGAAGAAGAAAGATTTATGACTGAAAGACCTGCCGTGGGAAAGTTTTTCAAAGAAGAAAAACCACGCTTTTTCTCTCAACTGCAAACTAGATATAGCTACCTAGTTATTGATCTGCTAATGGGTGGAGTTCAGGTAACCATGGCTCCAGAGAGACTGTCATCTCTGTGCTCCTAATGGGAGGAGACAAGGGGAGGGGTCTTTTTTTGACAATATAGTTTCCAGCAGACCTGTCAGATGTTTCCAATCCACAAGTTCCTAAACTAAAGCTGGTCCTGTTATCATTTCTATGGCTTGGGCCAGTTAAGGAGTGGTCTTTGGACTTCCACCTTCGACAAGGAACCTGAAAGATTCTTAGAGAGTATTATGCTGAACCCTGAATTGAAAGGTTGGACTGTCTTGGTCTTGCATCTTATGGAGTTTTCTTTTGATTTGCCGAGGTGGTGGAATAGACTGTCAGCTTGGCCTGCAGTAAAATGTAATTTTAAAAATGCTTCCTAAAACCTGCCTATGGGAAGTGTATCTATGCCTAACCTGGGCTAATTACCCTGCCTCACTAACTAGCAAAGGATTGTAGGAAATGTAGCTTTCTGTCCCATACAATGTACAAGAGTGTAGAAGGTAGTGGGATTGGCAGCAAATTACCAACAGACAGTCTGACACACTTAATCTATATATTTATTTGTTCTATTAATTATTATTTGAATTATCTTATAGATTGTTATATTACCATATGGAAAATTTAAAAAATAACTCCTTTATTTATCTCTTCCTTCATATTGTATTAAGGCCATGTGATACATCTCTAGCTAGAGCAGAGTATTTTCAACTGATTTTGATAATTTTGTTAGGATAGGTGATGGGAGAAATAGGAAAGTCAAACCAGTAATTACCAGATTTTACTCACTTCATAACTTTAGTCCGGTTGCTTGTAGTGTGTAATATTCAGATTTCTCTTTGAATGAGTTTATGTAATTGTATCAGTATGAATTAGTACCGTAATAAGTCTAAAATTTTTAAATTTCAAATTTATTACTCTTTTAAAATAAAGATCTAGAAAAAATACAGGGGAACTCCTACTGTGAATAATTGTTTTGCTTTTTGATTAACTTAAGAATTTCAGACTTTTGGTTTGCGTAGTCACAACTGTAGCCTCCTCATTCCTGCCTCCACAGGTGAACCAGTCCTTCTGGCATAAATTAAGTGCAGGGAGAAGAATTTCTGTAGCAGTTTGCTTTTGATTAGGATGTCTGGAAAGTAAGCTTATATGTTTTCCCAGCCTAGGATTTTCTCCTAGCAATAATCCCAATGAGGAATGATGACTTAGAAAACAACTGCATGATGCATTACTTGAGACTTAAACAGCCAGTGAGAAATGCAATAGGCAGGTCAGCAGTAACCAGAAACTTTCTCTTGCACACAAACTCATTTCACTTTTTATATACAATGTAATTCTTAGTTCTAGCACCTCATTTTTGTCTGTGGTATAAACATCTCTAACTTTCTACCTAGGTCATCCCTAGGGCAAGCTAGAGAGATCACTGGCAGATTTAATGCCTATTTAATATTTACACTACTAGAATGTGCCTTTCCCATTAAAATGCCACAAGCGTAAGTAGGTGTGACACTGGGATGGAATACATGCTGTGTAGCCTCACTTCTATCCTCTCTTCCACTTGAACAAACTTCAATACCAAACGTTGTTGTTAAATTTTCTTTCCTGCTTGGTACCTGGAATATAGATATACAGCAATTCTGCTCTTCTTATTTTTTTTGTCTTTCTAGGAGTTTTTGGTGATTTTACATATTTCTCTGAAATCTTCTGTGCTCCTATAAATATGTTTACTCTAAATTCCTCCACTGATAAAAACTGCCCACCTCTAAGCATCTTTTGGCAATTCTTGCATCTTATATTTATGAGAGTTCTTATTGTTTGTGTTCATATATATGAATTTCCACCCATATGTAGCAAAGTTTGTGGTTAAAATACTCATATAATCAGTTAGTTAGGATTTATTTCTTTTACTTTGTGTTTATAATGTAAGTCCTATAGCTCAAATATTGATTCTATATAAATGTTGTATGCTAACCTTTAAAGTAAGTAATTCAAGCAATGATTACTTTGGATTTCTTTTACATGACTTGAACCTCTCTTATTTTATTTTTGCTTGCTTTAATCTCCCTAATTACAATTTTTTTCCTGTGATTTTTCTGGAAATAAAAACCAAAACTCTTAACTATGAAATCCTCAGATAACATTGATTGGTTCAGTATCTATCAAAAAATAATTAGTGCATGTACTATTGCTTATTCTTTCCTAACAAAACAATATTGTTTTAACGATTTGAGCCTAGCAGTACCATTCTTCATTTTGTTATGAGTCAACACCAGAAAATTGAAATTACAAAGAAAGATTATTGTTAAGCTTGATATACTCTCAAACTTTGTAATCCCTGTCAGAAAGCAAGTCACCTTCCTGCTTAACCAGTGAGGGTAATTCAACATTATCTAAAATATGGTTGAATAGAGAAAGATTTCTCTTGATTAGTATTTAACTACTCTTTTCCATAAGGTAACCTACAACATGATGTTTGGCTCCAATTATCAGGGTGGAAATTGCTTATGCAAATCAATGTAAGGCAATGAGGTGTAGATAAAAAGCAAAAAGGAAATATCATTATTATTGGTTTGTGCTCATAAAATTCTGATAGCCTGAAGGTAATGACATGCACAGTGCCATAGGGATTATTAGCAGCAACAACATACTCAATAACTTGTGTTCCAATGAGGTGTAATATGTTAACATGTATATGCAAGAGTTTTATTTGAAAACTGCAGACTCACATTTATGAGACAGTGCTCTCTTGCATGTAGGTTTTCAGGTAAATGAAAAATCAGAAAATAATAGAGGAACAGAGACTGTCTGTCAAAGTTAATTTTCTTTCTGAAGAGATAATATTGTGTTTTTATCCAGAAGGTAGCTGAATCATGTTCAGTCTAAAATGAATGACCATATTCAGCTTTTGCTCAACTGTCTCCTAGTTTCACTTAAAATGCTATGCAGTTTTAGATATGCTATATATAGAAAAGTTAACACTTAATAATAACTTGTTATAATCACTCAGTACTATATGATAATGTTATCATTACTGATTTTTAGTCACTGTATTTGATTTAATTAGCATGTAATTTATTAAAGACCTAACTACAAAGAAAATTAATGAGCATGTTATAGAGAAAAAATACATTTAATTTTAAGGAAAAATTTAATGGATTTTGGAATCCATCTACAGTACAAAGAGGTACTTTTAACAATTAAATAGCATTCTCTATTCTTATTTATGAATTGGTGAGAAATAATTTTTATTCAGTTTTTTAATATATAGCCACTGATTTAATCATTATTATTTTGCCTCTGATTTAAATGTTAACTGACCACTGCAGCTATATAGTATTAATTGAAAAACCTTTATTATTAGAAACATATCTCTACTTGGTCATCTTGTGGCTTAACAGGAACCTTTTATAATTTGAATGTATTGGTTACCTTTTACTTGTGAGTTAAGGGTTCAAGGTGTGTTGTATCTTAGCTAATTAAGTTGATAACATAAAGTGATTTTTTTATCACTTTAAAGTGTATCTGTGAAATGATTGGACATATCCAGTTGCTAGATGGCTTTAATATATTTGTATGTCAGTGTGCACGTAAATGCATGCCTATCTGTAAATATGCACACACTGGATATACCCTAAAAACTATCTCTGACTCTTTGTAGATATTACCATTTGCTTAGATTGCTAGCTCAGAAGTACAATAAACTTGCTTTAGAGGCATTTTTCTCTAACCTATTTAGCTCTTGCATCAGCAGTTTTCTTTCTTTTTCCTTCTTTAATTTATTTTTCCTCTTATTTTATGTTCTCTTTTTGGAAAGTGCAAGTAATAGCCTAGAAGTACATATTTGGCAATGTTACAAATTTTGATGCTAAAAATGTTCCTCTTAAGTTGGAAATATTTTTCCTGATTACTCATATTTTTATAATTGCATGATGATTTTATTAGATAGTTTAACACTAGTAATATGACATAAATAAGCCATCATATATTTAGCTTTGTCCTTGTTTGTAAGCATCTAGGTTGTTTTCCAATTCTTGCTAAATAATACTTTAATAATCATTAATTTATAGATTTATTTTTTATATTCCCAATTGTCTCCTCACATGCATTTCTAGAAGCATATTATAAACATTTCCTTTCAAAAGTTAAATCAGTATATAATGATAGATGTAAAGTTTGCAAATTCTTATTTTTAATACACTAAGTAAACAGTATTGGGTCTTATAAATTTTCAAAATAACTTTCTTCCTAATTTAATTAGTAAAAATGATTTCATTGCTAATTCGTGTATACATTTTTATTATAAATGAGGTTGACATTTTTAAATATAGTCTTTGTATTTTACTCTTTACATTTACTTTTTATAACATTTATCCATGTGTTTTACTCATTGAAAATTAGTTCTCACTCTCTTTTCTATAATTTTGTGTAGTTATAAAATAAAAATAATGAACCATGCTGTATGTACTACAAACGCTATTTTTCTCCTGTGATATTTAATATGTCAAAAATGTTGTTATAAAAATGCATGTTATAATCAGTGACTTATGAGGAGTGTCACAAAGGCCTATCCTAACTAGTACATTTGGTATCTAGTTTACAAAAGGTTCAAATGTATTCCAAATTTCATTTTGGTCTACCTGTGTATTTCTTTTGGTGGAAGAGAGAGCTCCATGTTAGCATGATACACAAAGAAATGGCAGTCTTCATTTGTTATACTGAATATGATTTCCTTCTTCAATCAGTCTCCGATTTTCACCTTCTCTCTTCTCAAGGTCTCTCTCTCAGATTATTTTACAGATTTTTTAAATTTAAGAACAATAACACAAAGTGTTACAAATCACCTCTTGAGGCTTTGTGCTAAAAAACCAAACTTATGGTTTTTCTTCATGCACCAGCTTTGCTTTATTTTACCTCTACATGTCCATGTTTCTTACCCATCAGACATGTCTTTTCACTCATTTATTCCACACATACATATTATGCATCTAGTCTATGTCAGACACCAGGATAAGCACCAAGTATTCAGGGCATGCTGTATATAGCAGATATGACCCCTGTTCTCATGAATCATACAACAGGATATAGGAGACACCAAATAAATAGAAAAAAACCCAAATATATTTTTAATCTGTGCGAAAAATGTTAGGAAGCAAAAATAGGACACCACGAAAGAGCATAAGTGGGCGGCTTAGAGCAACTTCAGATTGAGTGTCCGGTGAATTATTCTTGAAGAGAAGGCCTGTATGCTGAGGTCTGAAGAATAAGAAAGAGGTGGATGTGGGGATAGATTCCAGGAAGAGGGAAGAGCTTGTGTAAAGGACTGAGACAAAGAACTAAACATGTTTAAGAAAAAGAAAGAAACTGGTGTGAATGAGCAAAGTTTGTAAGAATAAGAGGAAGGAGAAGTGAGCAGTTGCCAATTGTGCAGTGCCTGAGTGGTCTGTGCTGAGAAGGTTTTTTTCAAATGTAGTGGAATACTGTTAAACAGTTTTAAACTGTATGTGACATGGCTCTATTTACATGTAGAGCAGTTCTCTGGCTAATTGTAATAATGCATAGGGATTGGGGAAGCAGAGTACCAAGAGGGGAATTGGGATAAGGAAAAAAAAAAAAGGAAGAGAATTTTACATTCAGGTGAGAAATTACAGAGGCTTAAATATTTAATAAAAATATAAAGACATAGATGAATTCCAAATGTATTGTGAAGGTACAATTCAATGGACCTATGTGTAAACTGGGTGAAGAGTGTGGTAGGAGAGGCGAGGAATAAAAATTAATCAAGAATGATTTCTGAGGCTTCTGGGATGAGGGCCTGGGACCAAATCCTGAAGGTCTGTATCAACTGGAGGTTGGAAGAGGAGGGACCTGCAAAGGAGGCTGAGGTGGAACAGGTGGAGAGGCAGGGAGAATATCAAGGGCATTCTGTCACTTGTGCCAAGAGAAGAACTTGAGAATAAGAAGGTGACTAACAAGGTTAAATGCAACAGTAAGGTAGAGCACGAAAAAGATGAAAAGTCATTCTTTCTGTTAACCTGCACATTTGCTTGTTGCAGTGGAATGAGTTAAAGAGTAAATGAGAATGTGGAAATGGAAATAGTATGTAGAATAAAATGTAAAGAAATTTGCCAAAGAAAAAGATCATAAAAATGAGGTCTGTAGTTAGGTGTGGGAAGTGGGGTGTTAAAATCTAAGGAAGGTTTTGTTTTGTTTTGTTTTTAAAGATGAGAGAGAGTTGTATTGGTTTTAGGCTATCAGAGAAAGATTCTGGAGAGGACGTATTTGATAATGTTGGAGAAGTAAGACAAAACTCTGGGACTTTGGTTCTTGAGGAGGTGAAGAAACTCATCTTTTTAAAAAACAGGATCTTGCTCTGTCACCCAGGCTGGAGTGCAGTCGTATGATCATAGCTCACTGTAACCACAAATCTTGGGCTCAAATGATCCTCGAATGCCTCAACCTCTTGAGTAGCTAGGACTACTGGCATACACTACCACACCCAATTAAATAAAAAATAACAGTTCTGTAGAGAGATGGGGTCTAACTATGTTTCCCTGCCTAGTCTTGAACGCTTGGCCTCAAGTGATCCTTTCACTTTCATCTCCAAAATGTTGGGATTACAGGCATGAGTCACTGTACCTGGACTGGGACTTGTCTTTAATAGGAGACATATTTCCAGTAAATTTGAAGATCTGTTAATGGCAAAATGAGAGAAGTTGTTTCTGATGACTTCTATTTTTTCAGTGTTTTCTGAGACAAGTTCAATTGCTGAATGAAAGTGAAGTTAGAGTGGAAGGTGGAGAGGTTTGACGATGGGGGATTTGGAAAAATAGGAAAGCATTTCCTGATAATTTTGAGTTCCTATTTGTGCTTAGCGATTATGAATTTATAATAAAGCTCAACTTCTCAATTGTATGGTTTTATCTTGTGATACTCAGCTGCATGAATATAGGTTTGAAAAAGACAAATATTTAGATTCATTCATGATTGTATTTTTTTTTTTTTGTGAAACTAGCATAATGGAAGGACAGAACTATAAGAAAGATGAAGCTATTTCTCAGAAATTGATTAAGACAAACTAGGAAATCTCAGCTGAATAATTAGGAAAGTGAAGACATGAAAGATCTGACAAATAACCTGCCATTAATAGTGATAACAGTAAGCAATAGATTAACAAAGTTTTATTATTTTAACACTGAATAAAATAAATTCTTCATGCTTTATATGGAAAATTTAAACTATCCTTATTGAATTCCTCTTATGTCATACCCATTAATATGAGAATGTCACAGGGAACTTTTTTCATTCCAGAATATGGTAAAGAGCCCTCTGGCCTCATCCACTTTGATATGTAGTGTGATTGGTTTTCTGGAGTGCATTGATGAGTAATTGGGAAAAAAGTGGAGAGCATGTTTCTCGAGTTTGGTACATATATTTTCCAAGTCTCTCTGCTCAACTGAAGGCTAGTGTCTTTATTATTTTAGTGTCAGCTTGGGCAAGTCTGTTTTTTGCTGATGAGTTGAATTAGTGTGTCCATCCCATGAGCTACGCAATTGTAGTTTTGTCATGTTAGTAGAGTTCCATGAAAGACAGGGCGCTAGATTTCACAGCTTGAAGAACCATCCAAGACTCAAGTCTTCTAGGCTTTCCCTAAGTCTAAAGAAGCTTTGGTCTCAATTTTTTTCTTTGTTTTATCTTCTTTTCCCCCCCTCCAAGCACTTTCTCCCTTCAAGTTAGTCCACATAATTTTTTCTATGGGGCTTTCTAGAACATTTTGACTTCTTTTGGAGGGGAGTGGAAAAATAAGTTGACTCTAGATTTTATTTCCATTAAGCTTATTATTAAAATAATGGACGTTTCTTGTGTTCTTTTTGCAGCTGGTATTTTTCTAAGTGTTTTATTTGTTTTATGATAGTTTTTCTGCACACTTTTATCATGTAGGTACTATATTATCTACATTTTTCAGTTGATGAAATTAAGGTTTAAAAATAATAGATACTATATTCAACATCTCATGACTGGTAAGGTTCAGCCTGGATTCATATTTAATTCTTCTGAATATGCACACTACTTCTTTCTCAACTAAATTACATTTTCTTTCAACTAGTCAACCGCACCAGGGATGAGCAAGCAAGGTGTGGGAGAGTGGAACTCCATGTATGTGCTTACAATCAGTGGGCACCTTGATTTACAAGAGGCGGTGTATTTTTACAGCCAGGATATAATTTATCTATTTTGTGAGTTTGTAGTGGTCAAAGCTCTTTATCAGGACATTCGGAAAAAGCAATTCGCATACTTCGTCTTTACCAATAGATTCGTTTTATGTCTCAGTAATATTTCAAGCTAGTGGCAAAAGTGAGAGGTGGGGATATTTTAGTACCCTAGAACACCCCTATAGAATGTGACACTCACACTATTTCACTGACAGGTGGAGGACCCTGTCAGGTTGTTCCTGGAATGGAACATAAATCCAATAGTGGCGGAATTATAACTCTGGTGATGTGCCTGTGTGTTGAGGCATTGATGGCATGATCTATAATTACTACAAAGGAAATATTTGAAAACAAAAGTGGTGTGAAATATGCCATTGTCTATAATTTAAAGTGAACAAACAAGAAAACCTTTCATGTGCTGGCAGGTTGTTTTGGTTTAAAATTTTCTGATTTGCTGCTATATTTAGCAACCTAGTATAAACGAATACTGATGTTGACAACATTTACATTCATTAGAATGGATTTTTAGAACATGTAAAATGCCCTTTTGTTCCTAGGGAAATATCTGAACACTCCTGTGTTTAAGCAAGTCACTTCTAAAGGTAATTTTACGGTAAACACACATTTTAAAATTGCAAAATTAGAGTAGCAAGCAAAGAAGC
>CAUYQG010103175.1:0-37853 GCA_963574415.1 Tarsius wallacei
TTTTTTTTTTTTGAGTTGGAGTCTCACTCTGTCACCCAGGCTGGAGTGCAGTGGCATGCTCACAGTCACTGCAGCCTCGACCCCCTGGGCTCAAGTTATCCTTCTGCCTCAGCCTTCCAAGTAGCTAGAACTGCAGGCATGCACCACCATGCCCAGTTATTTAAAAAAAATTTTTTTGATTTATTGTAGAGATGAGGTCTTGCCAAGTTGCCCAAGCTGGTCTTGAACCCGCGGGCTCAGGCAATCCTCTCACCTCGGCATTCCAAAGTGCTGGGATTATAGGTGTGAGCCACTGCATCTGATCCTGTTTTGTTAAATTTTTTTTTTTTTTTTTAGTTGGAGTCCCACTCGATCGCCCAGACTGGAGTGCAGTGGCCGCTCCCAGCCACCGCAGCCTCGACCTGCTGGACTCCGGCGATCCTTCCACCTCAGCCTTCCGAGTAGCCGGAATTACAGGCGCGCGCTACCACGCCCGGCTAATTTTTTTGATTTATTGTAGAGATGAGGTTTCGCCTGCCCAGGCGGGTCACGAACCCGCGGGCTCAGGCAATCCGCTCACCTCAGCCTCCCAAAGGCGCGGGATTACAGGCTGAGCCACCGAGCCCGGCGCTTAGTAGTTTAAAAGGCACCCAGAGCTGCCTGTTAAACTAGAGTCAAACCATGATGACAAAACATCTGAATCAAAAGAGAAAAAAAATCTAGCTAATGAAGGATCTGGCTGTGCAAATGAAACCTCTGAATATTTTACAGGTCCTCCTTTCTCCCACCTTGCATTCATGTACCATAGCTTCCAGTTATTTAATTCTGCTAAAAAATTCAGGGCTCACACCTGTGATACGAGCACTTTGGGAACACAAGGCAGTAGGAACGTTTGACGCCAGATCTCAAGATCGGCCTCGGCAACAGAGTGAGACCTTGTCTCTTCAAAAAAAAAAAAAAAAAAAGGGAAAAGGAAAAAAATAATAGCCAGGCCTGGGGACCTGGGGATGCCCCATAGTCCCAGCTACCCAGGAGGCTGAGGTCATGCCACTGCACTCCTGCCCGGGTGACAGCGAGATCCTGTCTCTTAAAGCAAAACAAAACAACAACGGTGTATTCAAGATAGTAAGAAATCAAAACAAGTGCTTTGAAAATGCAAACAAATAGAAAAAACACTTCAATCAATACTTTTCTCATGGATTTTAGGTCCCTTTACTGTGTCTTGTCAAAAGTTAATACATTGGCAACTAACTGGTCAGTATGATTAAAGGAGTCTTTTGTTTCAGTGAATCACTTCATTCAAATTTTTTTTTAAGAAATCACACACTTAAGCAGTGCTTCTCTCATATGCACACAGATTGGCTAGATATCATGCTAAAATGTACATTCTTAGAGAGTGGATCTAGAGAAGGGCTTCAGATGAGCACCTTTAACCAGGTCCAAGGTGGACATGTTCATTTCTTTCTGCTGCTGTAGCAAACCCCCACAGGCTCCCTTAAGTAGAACAATATAGACATTCATTTCACAGTTCTAGAGAAGTCCAGTCAACCTCAGTGGGCTACAGACAAAAGGTTGGCAGGTCTGCATTCCTTCTGGAGACCGTGCTGAGTCCCTTCCCTGGCCTCTTTCAGCTTCCAGGGGCTGGTAGGGTCCCAGGCTCATGGCCTACATCCATTGCCTGGACATCTGCTTCAGTGGCTACTTGTCCTTCTCTTGTCTCTAACCAGTCTTCCTCCCCCTCATAAAGACCCAAGTGATCACACTGGGCCCACCAAGGCATGCCGGGATCATCTCCTGAACTCAAAGTCATCACACCTACAAAGTGCTTCTGTCACGTGGTGTAACTTATCCACGGATTCTGTGGTCACGACATGGTCATGTCCGGAAGATCACTATTTAGCCAACCACACCACAAGATGCTGATGCCGCTGCTTTGTCAGTGATGCTTTTTGTAACAAGTCTCTGGAGGAGAGGTGGAGCGAGTCCAGAGATGCTTGCCCTGGTCGATGTGCTGAACAGAGAGTCCTATCACTTCACTGGTTCTGCTGCTTAATCAAGTGCAGTCCAGAAACTGAGTCGAGCCCAAGGCCTTCTGTTCTGTCACTGGAGTCGTAAAAGCTGCACACACTTTACTAAAAGGACCATGGGTTCACGAGAGGTCTTCTGGTAGGCATGAGAATTTCTTGGAGATTTTCTTTCCGAAGTGAACAGCTTGAGAACTCTTTTTGAGAAACGTATTCGTGTGTATGCGGGCAGGAGGAGAGAAAGTTTGAAAGCTGTGTACTCTGCACACATTTCACGTTCTACGAACACTTCCTTTGCTACTCCCTCGCCAAAGTCTTTCTTTGCATACTGTAGAACACGTACACATGTGACCTCCTTTACCCACTGCTTTCACGTAGTCGGTTAAAAACTCCATGAACAGAGAAATGTCTCTTTCTTCCCATCCACTCCCACCTTTGGCCCTTTGGCCTTCCTCTCTTTCCCCTCCTTCTTTCCTTTCCTTCCTCTTTCTCTTTCTTCCTTTCTTATATTTTTCTGCTTTTTTTCTATCTTCCCTCCCTCCCTCCCTCCTTCCTTTCTTTCTTTTTCTTCCTTTCTGCTGACCTTTCTCTGCCCCTCAATTTTATCCAACAGTGATTAGATGAATGCCTGTGCATAGTAAGTTCCCCATTGTTACCTACCTGCTATGATTTAAAACTGAGAACCGTTGCTTAAAAAATGCTAAATCTTTTTTATGCTTCAAATACAATGGTTATTTAGCTCTTTGTTGATTAACAATGGAATTTATACTAACACATGATGTGGGTTATCATCTTACACTGGAAAAACCCTAATTTGACTTTTGCTCTTACTTTTAAAAAATCTTTTTAAATAACATTTTACACAGAAAATTATGCAAAATGAAGCACAGAGTAAAAGAAAACTGAAAAAGAAGAAGGATTAAAGCCCAACCTCACTGAACTGAGGGGCAGTACCAAGCGATTTATACTTACGTATATTTGAAATTTCAAGGAGAGAGAGAGAAGAGAAAAAAAAAAATTTTAAGTGACTAAAAATTACTCATTTGCTAAAACCACAAATCTACAAATCCCTGAAGCTAGAGACTCCTTCTGTAGTCTCCGCTAAGTATCTCCTGGCTTCACGAGGTCTTTTCATTATGACCATGGGAAGCTGACTGATTCAAGCCCCCTTGAGTTATTTTGCCCAGCCTGGACTTTAGCTCTGTGCGAATGCAGATTGGAGTTCAGCCAGAGACTCTACAGAAATTCTGAGCAGGCTTCTGGAGCTTTTTTCTGTATGTGCCTTGGAAATACTCTGCTCTGAAAAAATCATTTGATACACTCTGCTTCTTCCTCTTTAAACTCTTGTATGTGTCTCTGCAAGCCATCACAACTACATGGTTCTGTTTGCCTTCTCTCCCTTGCATTTTGGTCCAGAAATTTCTTCTAGGCAGAAAGCTGGGGATATCGCCTTAGTTTCCTTTCTCTTGGGAACCACAGTCCTGTTCTGCCCGTCATCTAATATTTGAAAATCTTGTTTCGTATAGCTTGTCCATTTGTCTGACTGTTTACAGTGGGAAGGTAATTCTAGGCTTACTTCCTTGTGACTGGAAGAGGTATTTAAATTTAATTTTAACAAAGCTCAGTTTTATAGTGCAAATAAGTATAATGAGGAAAACCATAATTTCTAATGATTGCAGATTCCATCCTGTTTTATAACCAATAAGTAACCAATTGGGTTTGTTTTTATTTTGCAAAATATCACATTTAGCTTTTCAACTTGTTTCAAGAGATCGACTAAAACATTGAATGGAAGAAGACAATTTCTTTCACATAAAACCATTAAATGGCAATTAACTTTGTAAACACATATCTTATGCCAACACTGAACACATAGAAGCTTGAAGAACCTTCTAGGCATGACTTCCAAAGCCAAGGTGCATGAACAGCATTACTGGTCCCCAAAATGAGATATACTGAAGGTTTCAAGTGTTATCATTTTAGATGTCTACTTTTAATAGTAAGTAATTAAAATGACATCATAAGATGTAAGTAATTTTATATAACATCTGCATCACCTGTGCATTATCATCAATTAAGAGTTTTATTTTATAGTATTCTGGGAAATGTGCCTGATCCACTTAAAAACAGCTTATCATAGTAAGTCTTTTTCCATAAAATATTCATGAGTAATGAAACATTATGGAGCAATTTTATCTCAAAATCACTCAACAACTGGACTTTGCAAATTATGTCCTTATTTGAAAACATTCCTGAAAATATTTTAAGACATTCTTAAAATATTGACCAATTGATCTCTGAGAATGGTCATTCTTAAATTCGTCTCTCTGTCATTCGATTACTTCACTGCCGGAGGGCTCATTTCACTGATATGTTATCAGCAGCTTTGGAACTAGAAATGTTAAAAAAAAAAAAAAGACATATCGATCTCAGTGATGGACTAGATGCAGGAGCTATGGAGAAGGGAAGAAACGCATAAGGCAGGTAAGAAGTCAAACAAAAACTTTGGTCTCTGGAAATCCATGTTGTCACCAAGATGCATAGTTCAGAGCAAGAAGATAATACTACCATCTGCTGGATCTTACTCTGCCATGGACACCACTGTAAGTGCTGTATACAGAGCAACCCATCTATTCTTTGCCACAGACAACCCTATTAACAAGACAATATTATTATCTCCATTTTACACTTGAGGAAACTGAAGAACTGAGATGTTAAGTAACTCACCAAATGTCTCACAGCTCGTGGATGCCAGAGCCATAAATTGAACCTCGGGACTTAACAGCTATGCTCTACTGAAAGTGTAATGGGGACACTATTAACCACTGTTCAACCCAGGGGTCATAAATTTGTTCTGTCCGGCTCTATCCAATAACAGATGGGGTGGTATAAGCAACCCAGGGTGATATACTTATCCTACCAGCACCTCTGAATGAAAGTCCTGGGCGTAGATGGAGGCTGTTAGCAGTTAGTTGATGAGGTCCTGATGCTAAGGTCACCTCCAAGAGCCCTCCCGTAGGCTGATTTCTTGGACTGCGTTCTGCTAAGACTCATGTGTGTTATTTTTTCTTGCATTGTTCTTCTCTAGGTCTTTTCCTTTCCAAGAATCCTCAGAGATCCCATGCTAACTTAAATCACAATAGAAATGCAGGTACTAAAAATTAAAATCCCAAACATTAGCAGTTGAAAAACAGATCTTAGTTTCCAGTGTGTTGAGTCTTCAAACATTTCTTAGAGGTCAGGCAAGAGCTATGCTACAACCCACACTGGGAGTGTGACATGTGAGAGAAGGCTTCCCTCCTCTGGTGAGTTTAATTCTTCAATTCCAAGGTCCACAGGACAGGAGAACTGCCTGCGATGCCACCCATGTTTTCCCAGGGCCCGGAAGACTTCTCATCATGCAGCAGTCAGTCAAGAAATATTTGCTGAATCTATGAATAAATGAACTATTAAACAATGCAGGTAATTAAGGATAGAAGGAGAACATCATTAAATTTCTATGGTAAAACAGGTTGGATGCTCATTTCCAGGCTAGACAAGTTGTAATTTATGTATTTGGAGACTCTTTCTTGTTTCCTTATAAAAAAACATTCAAAGTCACTTAGTTCTTTGGCTCACCTTCTTCATCCATTACTTTGTGTAGGACACTCATGTGCAATTGATTATTTTTTTTCACTGTAGCATTGAGGTGGTGTTTACTGAAAATAAAGAAAAAAGATGAATTTGCTCCATAAGAATTTTGAAAAGATAAAATTACAAATGTACTTAGCATCATAGTCACAATCTACAGTGAGAAATGAGAACCTATAGAGGAAAACTGATATCACATGACCAAAGTTGCCGTAACGAACCACTCCTTGAAGAGTTATCTGATATCTCCCTCACAGTCCTAGAATCGCTTAACAAAAGGATAACTGTTAAATTTCTTGTGGCTACAGGCAGATGATGCAAAATCATTGTTCCCAGCCGCACTGTGTTCACCTTTGAACATTGAAGCTTATGGAAGCCTGATTACTGGGCTTTGAGAATATGCATTCACTAAAAAAGAATATAGATTCCAGTAGCTGATAGGAATAATCCATCATATTTTACTTCAATGACACTTTGAGACCTGCACTTTGACGTTCTTTATAGCCTTTTACTCCAAAGCCTATACAATTACTCTACCTTTTGAATGCTGTTTTTTAAACACTGTGCTCCCTGAACGATATATGATTAAAACTTACCTTACATTTTTTTCTCTTGAGATTTTATGTTACACTAGAACATATGTGCTACCTCTGACAATGTGTTAAAAGTCGCAAGCCTCTACAATAGAGAGGAAACACAAAATAAAGAGAATCTAAAATGCATTTGTCCTCTTGACATCTCTCCTTTAATCTTTACAACTAGTATGTTTTTTTTTTTTTCATTTTAAAGGCTATTGTCTCATCAGAAAACAGGATGACTGAAGCTTGAATGAAAACATTATATAAGAAAAGCAATGTGGTCAGGCAACCCTTTCGGGTCCCCTCCCACTGTGGAAGTTTTTCTGTCCTCTCAATAAATCCTGCTTTCTCACTTAAAAAAAGAAAAAGAAAAGAAAAGCAATGTGGCCAACGACTTGATATGCTCCTTTACGGACAGAGGGTGCTCTACAGGGAAGAGGGCCATTTTGGCAGCATGAAGTCTGCTTTTATGGATAATGTAGCAGCATCAAGTCATAGCTGGCCTACTGGAATCGAGATGATTCATTGAGATAATTTTCCAAATGAGACACTTAGCTTGTAGCAATTACCAAGGACCGTGGCCCTAGAACAGAGGGTTGAGGACCTACTTATCAATAGGATGGCTCTTTCACCGCAGGGAAAAGGGGCCATTAAAAATGGACTGTGTGGAGACTACTTCGCCATTTGCAACCTGAGGAACTCCTACCTTCATGCCCATCTCCATCTTCTTTGTCGCTCTATGTGGAAAACCTGCACAGAAAGTAAGTCAGCAGAATGGCTTGGCAGTGCCCCAGCGACAGTCTGACTCTGTTTCCTCATAGATAAAAGCTAGGTGTGGACATGAGAAGTTTTTAACGCCCACCCAGGCATTTAAGTAAACGGTAAGAGCACATATGACAGACACAACAAAGCTGCTGGAATCAGGATTTACAAGAAATCATTCAGAGCTATGTTTCATTGTGCCCAAGCTTTTCTCTGGAAACTATTTAAATATTAAAAGAACGTAGTCTATCAGAAATGCTAGGGTGGTTGAAAATATCTTAGCTTAGGCATGCAAACTTAAGTTTAGGTATGTTAAGTAAAGTAAAAATAATTTTGTTTTCCGGCTATTGGTTAATCGTGCACTCGCTTACAGATGAAATTACTTTAAGTGATATTCTAGGGAGTTTTAATCTAGAAAATTTGACAGGTGTCAAATAACTATAGCATGGTCTTCATAATTGTGCACACCAAGAAGTTAATATAAGAAATGCTTCATTAGTGCGTCCTTGTAGTCATTGTATTGCTTTGCAATCTTTCAATTTGCAGCTATTTGCAGATGCATCAAGTGTGATGGGCTCTATTCAGTAAGCTATCCTCTTTATTGGTTGCTTCTCACATGGTCAAGGGCATACTAAACATGTTCTTGGAATGATGCCCTCTTTCAATCACTATGCCAATAATCACTTAGAATACAAGTGAATTCTTTTCATTTAGAACAACCAGGTGGCTGAAGAGAGTCAGTTAATAAGCAATCAGCAAAATCAAAAGCAATAATGAAGCCCTTCAAGGTTTTGTGCTGCTTTGCCTGATACACAATCTCTATTTTATGAGTAAATATACAGTATGCCTAGCAGTTGAATGGCTTTGCTGATGCCACACTCTACTCTTTGTGAGTTTATTCAGCTTTGGAGTTCTCACAGCCAGGAGAGATCTAACATCTGTTTGAAGACATTACCTTCCGTTGTAGAAGACTCTCACTGTTGCAAAGTTGGCTTTTCTACTGATACCACAGTTTTCAGGAGTACCTGTCAATAAATCTTTTCATCTATAGAAAGTAGTACAAAAATACTTACTACAATAATTATATTCCATCTAGTCATACAATTTGGCAAAAAACACTCTGTACTTACAAGGATCTGATCTGAAAGCTATGTTGAGATTTTAGAAGTTAACCTACAAGATTTTTCTTGCTCATCACAATCTACTTTGACTCAAGAAATCCTTTGTTATGTTCTTTATTACTTTTACATAGATTGGAACATTACTTTTCTGTTGACATAAGTCAATAGTTCTTTTTTCTGTAATATTATTATCCTTTGTATGTCAAATTCAGTGTCGATCTGAATAAAATTCATAGTTTAAATCAGAAGGGATGCTTAAAACCTTGACATGATCTTCATTTCTCAATTGCATATTAGAGTATTTTAGTTTTATTGGGTTATGGTTGTATTCCAGATCACATAATAGTATATTCAATGAAAGGGAGACTGGGGCTTCGCAGACTTAGGCAATATTCTGATTAAGAAAAGGCCGTTGCCTCTTCTGCTTTACCCTCTTTCATCCCTGTCTCTTTCTGTGCCTGCCACCCACTCAGCATGGAGAGGCAATCAGTGTTCTCAATTTGGTCTTCTAACTTCAAATTTTTGATTGTTGTTAGGTCTATTTCATGACCAACACTTCAGTGCCTGTAGCTCTCCTATTCTCACTTGAACATCAAGGGGTAGTACAGGGGTCCTCAATCCCTGGTTCGTGGATTGGTACTGGTCTGTGGCCTGTTAGGAACATGGCCACACAGCAGGAGGTGAGTGGTAGGTGAGTGGAGCTGTGTCTTCTGTCAGACCAATGGCAGCATTAGATTATCACAGAAGCATGAACCCTATGGTAAACTGTGCATGCAAGGGGTCTAGGTTGGGCACTCCTTATGAGGATCTAATGCCTGATGATCCCCCCGCTCCGCCACATCTATGGAAAAGTTGTCTTCCAGGAAACTGGTCCCTGATGTCAGAAAGGTTGGGGACTGCTGGTGTAGTATGTGTCTGTATCCTGGGGTTCATCAGTGTGCCCCAGAAAATGTGTGAGAGCTTTATCTTATATGAATGCATTTTATTTCTTATGATGTCAAAGAATCAAGATCTTAAAAGACAAAAACAGGAGGATGAGACCACACTGCATCGATGCACGCAAATGTTCCTTGTTTCCCAGGAAGACTTTACATGGTGAAGTGAGAGAGGAACCTTTTTCTACTGCCTGTTTCTCATTATGCCACATGACAGTGAACACCATGAAAACACTTCAGATTTCATCTAAATTCTCATAACTCCTGCCTCATGTTTTGTATCTGACAATTTGCAGACTGGACAATTCAATTAGTTGTTTCTATCTCATTTCATCACAAATGACAACTCCTCTTTTTGTTTTGTTTTTAACCATAAGGCTCACTCCATTTAACCTTTGAGGATTCTTCTAATGCTATACCCTCCACAAAAGCAAATATTTTCCTATTTCCTATTTCCTAGCTATATTAGACAGCATTCTAATTTAGACAGACAACTTTGATTCCATGGATTGGGTGTAAATGACAGTTCCCTGCTCTATCTTTATTTTAGACTATTTAAATGTCAAGGAATACTGTAAAGATAGAAAGTTCTAATCTCAAAATATTTTATTGGTTCTACAATACTTGCCATGCTAATGTGTATGTCAAGGGCTTCCTATTCTTAATAGGATACAAATATATATGTAAGATGTGTGTGTGTGGCTAGATTGATAGAGTACATAAAAAATAAAGTCCAGTAAATTTGAGCAGAACACCATGAAATCACTTCAGTGAACAACATCAAATGAGTTTTTATCTCTAAATAGTTTATCAGGATCTTTAATATATTTCTAAGTCTTGTGAGTTTCCAAGATGGAGCCAGAGTGTAAAACAAATCTCCATCAAGAAATTTTACCTTTTTCTAAAAAAAAAAAAAATTTGTGTCTTTCATAGAACTTATTGTAATACTGTTATTTGATAGAACAATTGAAAAAAAGGACTTCTCGTGTATTTTGGGTGAAATTTGGGGTTTTGTACTAATAATGTATCTTCTTTCTGATGAACTAATTTTATTTAGCAAATATGTAAAGATCAGCAACAAGCCAAGTAGTCATCAAATACTTAGCATGACAGGTATCTCAAGTTCTTTAGAACTGTTATCTTATTATCACAGACTCACTTTTTTTTCTCTTTTGGGCAAGTTATTATAAAACAAAAGTTTTCTTAACCCACTTATAATCATGTAAAACAAAAGTATTAATCACTACTGTCCCAAGGTAACTGAAGGGGTGTAGTCTAGGGAACAAATGGAAAGTTAATCCAATATGAAAGTTACAGATCTGGTTTCTGTGTATCCTGGTGGCAGTGACTTATTTCTGCATACTGCAATGCCACAACGATGACAAAACTAGTCCAGAGTGACAGTGCTGAAGATTGGCACTGTTGCTTTCTGTTGCTTACAACTCCGAAAAACTGAAAACTTTGTTGTTAAGACTGGAGCAGTGACATAACCAGGGAGGGGAAATTTTATAATTTCCATGCAATAAATCAACCATAGGGGTGAGAAAGGACTGGGCAAACTGAGTTATTTCACTTTTAAATAAGCACATTTAAAACCAAGAAAATCCCCAAGCTAGCCTCAGGAATGCTTTGGAACTCAAACCAAGCATAGAGATGACAGGCACTTTTCTTCACTGCAAAATATTTGAAAACAGAATACACCACTATTTAAAGATTTCAAGAAAAAGGACAGCAAAAACAGAAGACTTGTCCACATGAGCTTGTAATGAATTGACAATAGTAGTCATTACAAGGAGATAATTTAATTCATTACTTCTCTTCTCATTTTACTGAGGAAGAAAGGAATCAGAAGCTACCTGAGTTTTCCACAGAAATTCTCCACATGCTTCTCTTCCAACAATCTAACACTACATCTCCATACCTATGCCCACAGTCTCTGCCTTTCCTCCCTGTTCTAATGAATAATCTGATGTCTTCATTTCTCAGATCAAGCTCTGGACTTGTGTCTAGAACCGATGTCCCGTCACCTTCTGTTGAGAACCTCCTCACCATTTTTTCTTTCTCATATCACTAGCTTTCTCCCTTCTTATGGCATTATTCCCGTTAGCATGTGAGCATGATATATCTTCCATCTCAAACTAAAAAGTGAAAAAGCCTCTCAATCCCATGAAACCTACAATCCTTCCATCTTTGTCGTAAGCACTTTGCTCAGTTTTATATGAAAACAAAAACTCTGATTTTTTTTTTCAGGGAAGGTGGCAGCAGATCCAGGTGTGAGTAAGTGGACAATTTTGCATACTTGTCTGTAAGTGGACGCGTGAGTGGCTGACTGAGTGGGGACTCAGGAACAAGTGGCCAGGGCTCTCTTGGAGAAGCGGCTGGCACGACAGCTGATCTGCTTGGTCCCTAGTGCTTCCTAGAGTGCAGAAGCAGAGCACCCTTTGTTAAAATCTGCAAAGCCCTTCTTAGGAAGAAGCTGTCAGGAGTGACTTTCAGTTCCAGTCTCTGCCTCACCATGCAGCGCCTGGCCAGACATTGGCAGCAGGGGTTGTAGAGGGACCACAATGAGAAAGCAAGAGGCAGAGTCCCACTGGAGAAGATGAAGCAGGCACCTTGCCACTATCTTGAAAACTGGGCAGAGAAGTGCTCTAGCTTACTCACTACAGAGCGACAGCCCCTATCTCTGTTTACTCAGGGATTGATCATGACCCATAAGGAATATCCTGAAAACACAAACTCCACAGGGACAGGATGAGTGCGGAGTCTCAGGTACCCCACTTCCCTACCCTGATTTAGCTGTGGGACAAAAAGTATGGCCAGAAAAAATGAGGAAGACCCCTGAAGAGATCAGCGGTGAGTCTGGGGCTGACACAACCCTCTCCTCCTCAGCAATCCTCTGAACATCAAATGCACATGGCTGGGCATGACTGAGAGGGGTGAACCCAGGTGGAGCCTGGATGTCAGCTGAAATAGGATATTTCAGGATAAACCTGGCTAGAGTGCTCCCCTACCAGCACCTGAGGAAGAGACAATCCTGTACCTCCCAGCTGGAGGGGATTCCCCTGACCATAGGAGAATGGGAGGGGAGGGTTGAAGCCCCACACACCCCCACCACCTCCTCCTCCTTCCCTGGCTGGACCCTGGGGAGATTGTGAATGTGGCCACAGCTCTGCCAGAGACAGTAGGAGGACATACCTATGAGCAGCCAAGAGGAACAATTACAGAACTGGCCACAAGAGGGCGATTAGTGCCCTGGATTTTTAAAATTTTTTAAAATTTTTTCTTTTTTCTTTGTGCACAAATGTGTTTGTGAGGGTTTGAATTGCATTCTGCCCCCTTTTAGTCTCTCTTTTTCTTTATTCTTTTTTTCTTTCTTTCTTCTTTCATTCTTTATTTTCTGTTTATGTGTGTGCCTGAATGATGACTGTTCATCTTTCAGTTATTTTTTTATTCTCTTTTTTTTTAGTTAAATGTGTGTGTGAAGGTATGATTGTGTGAAGGTGTTATGTGCATTCTCTCTTTCTCTCTCTCTCTTTTGTTTCTTCTCCTATTCTTTCATGTTGGATGTATGTATGTGTGTGTGTGTGTGTGTGTGTGTGTGTGTTTGTTTTGTTTTATCTTCCCTTTGTTTTGGTTTGTGTGTGTGTGTGCATGTGTGTGTATCTGTTTTATTGTTGTTCACTTGGTTTCTGCTTTTGTTTTTCTGGGGTTTTTTTCTTGTTTGTTTGCTTTTTATATTATTATTGTTGTCCCTCCTGTTCCATTCTACTCTTCTCTGCTCTCCTCATCGCCATTACTGCATCTTGAACTTGGGGAGTGCGCACACATGTTCGTTGCCTCACAACATAGAGCAGGGGTGGGAAGTGAGTCTCAGAGGACCCATATTCCAGTCAGTGAACACTGTAACTTGCAAGTAGTTTCTGAGCCCCCGCTCCCCATTCTCTACCTTATTCAACTCTCAAAACCACAAGCGACAGCAGTGCTTCCAACCCTCCACCTTACTTCAAAATAGAACAAATTCCGAGCTCTGATCAGGGAAGAATAGTGGGCTGAGCAAACATCAGAAGTGACAGCCTCTCCCACTGCCACTGAATAATGGAATTAAAGAGAAAAAAAAGAGCTCTTTCCACAAATGAGGACAAATCAATGGAAGAGCACAGGAAATTCCCAATGTACCAAGGAGACAACTGAAAAATCAGACCTCAGAGCCCAAACAATGAACATCACCGAAGATAGCCCTCAGAATACAACAGAAATTAGGAACTGGATGGAAAGAGTGAATAAGACTCTAGAAAAAAAATAAGATGCAACACTGAAAGAACTTGTAACAGAAATTTTGGCCTAAAAAAGCTTCATCCAGTAAATAAATAACAAGATGACAAGCATAGAAAACAGAATTAATTCAAGCAGAAGAAAGAATCTCAGGGCTTGAAGGACAAAATTAACCTAAAAACAAACAAACAAACAAAAACAGAAAGAAAAACCAGAAAGAAATAACAAAATCTCAATGACATGTGCAATTATATTAAGAGGCCGAACCTATGTCTGATTGGCATCCCAGAAGAAAGGGAAGCAGAGAATACCTTGAAGCATGTATTCCAGGAAGTTTTCCAAGAAAACTTTCCCCATCTCACCAGAGATGTAACCATCAAACAAAAGAGATACAGAGAACCCTCACAAGATTTCAAATGAGAAGTTCAACCTCTAGACACATAGTAGTTTGCCTACATGAAGTAGGTACAAAAGAAAAAATCCTAAAGGTAGCAAGAGAGAAAGGTCAGACTACTTACTGAGGAAGAACAATCAGAATAGCAGCAGACCTATCAGCAAAAAACACTACAAACTGGAAGGGACTGGAGTTCAATTTTCAAAGTCTGCAAACAGAAAACATCAACCAAGAAATCCCTACCCAGCCAAGCTCTGCTTCATCAGTGATGGAGAATTAAAATCCTTCCCAAACATCCAATTCCTGAGAGATTTTACAGCTTCCAGATCAGCTCTATGGGGAATACTTAGAAAGGCATTCAGCACAGAAGAAAGAAAAAAGAAAAAAGAATTACCACACACTTCCCAAGAGAAGAGGAAAACACAGAACCAACAGTACATCACGACTGCAAACTTGAAAACACACACATACGTCAACCCAAA
Organism: Tarsius wallacei; assembly: GCA_963574415.1. Lineage (NCBI taxonomy): Eukaryota > Metazoa > Chordata > Mammalia > Primates > Tarsiidae > Tarsius > Tarsius wallacei. The sequence continues at coordinate 14,178 of CAUYQG010103175.1, forward strand.
AGTTAAAAGAAAACAAAGAAAGAACTTTATAAGAACCTCATGACAGGAATAAACATTCACAAATCCGTAATTAGCCTGAATGTAAATGGACTAAATTCACCACTGAAAAGACAGAATAGCAAACTGGTCCAAAAAAAAAAAATGACTCAATGACTCAATAATTTTCTGCATCCAGGAAACTCATCTCACCACAAGCAACACACACAGACTCAATCCTACATCTCTGTAACAATCCCACCAGTTGGCCTTCATCATATTCTTTTAGTTAAATTTTTGCCTTACAGGCCACTCCATCTTCATCTCTTTGCTCTCATCTTTCCCACCTGCAAAATTTGAAATATTCTAGGGGACAGACTTATACACCTCTTTATTGCTGCTCAGTTCCAAGGTTATTTCATCTAATTGTATAATTTTACAGTAATCTTTTTACCATCTTCAAATAATATCTTTTGTTCTAACACTTGATATGAAATCAAAACACCATGCTTAAATGACAACTTGATAAACTGAACTTTATCAAAATTTTTAAGTTTTACTCTTTGATAAACACTTTACTTATTTTCCTTAAAAAAATTAGATTCAGTGGGTACACATGCATATTCATTACATGAACATATTGTGTAGTGGGGGGGGGGGGATTGGGTCTCCGGTGGCCTATTTCAGACAGTGAACATTGTACCCTAGAGGTACTTTCTGAACCCAAACTCCCCTTTCCATTCACTCCTTATTGGGGTCCCCAGTGGCTATTATTTCCATCTTTGTGACCATTTAGTTTCTACATTTGAGTAAGAACATGTGTTTGGTTTTCTGTTTCTTAGTCAGTTTACTTAGGACAATGATCCATCCATGTTGCTGCAAAGGACCAGAATAGCCAAAGAAATCCTAAGCAAAAAGAACAAAGCTGGAGGCATCATATTACCTGACTTCAAATTATACTACAAGGTTGAATGAACCAAAACACCATGCTACTGCTGCAAGGGCAGACAAATGGACCAATGGAACAGAATAGAGAATCCAGAAATAAGCCTAAATTCCTACCACGAAGTAGACAAAAACATACACCAGAGAAAGGATACCATATTCAACAAATGGTGCTGGGAAAATTGGAAAGCTACATGCAGAAAAATAAAATTTGATTCCTATCCCCCCCACATATGAAAATTAACTCAAGGTGGATTAAAGACTTAAAAGTCAGACCCGATAGACCACTTTAAGAGACTGAAAAAGACAAAGCACAAATTAGAAAATGTCTCAAAATCACACATCTGACATTAAATTTGTATTCAAAATATAATAAGAACTCTCAATCAGAACTCAATGTTAGAAACAAAAAGCAATAAAAGATAGGCCAAATATTCAAGCAGACATTTCACCAAAGAAGATATATTGATAGATAATAAGTACATAAAAACATAGTCAATAGCATTAATCATTAGGGAAAAACATATTGAAACAACTGTGAGGTACTGTTTCATTCTCATTACAATGACAAAAAGCTTAAAAAGTAGAATTAAAAGCTGACATTACCAAGTGCTGACAAGAATGGTGAACAACTAAGACTCTTACATCTTATTGGTGGGAATCTAAAAATGATATAGCTCTTTTGAAAATGTGGCCACTTTTTATAAAGTTAAAAGTATACATACTATCTAACCCAGCAAGCTCACTCTTCTTTACTCACCCATGAGAAATAAGAACATTTTAAATTAAAAATATGTATGTGAGTATTTACAGCTGGTTTCTTTATAATAATTAAAAAATTGAAAACATTCCAAATGTCCATAAGCATAGCTGGTGCATTCTTACACCTCAGTGTTTCCAGAACTTGAGCTAAAATCTTTGCTGATACCTACCTTTCTTGGACGCTGTACATTTGATTCTTACAAATGTTACTATTTTACTTTCCAAATGCACCCAGTTCCTTCTTCTCTTCTCTAGTTTATCCTGCCATCAACATCATCTCTTTCCTGAAGTATAGTCATTGATCCTACTCTGAACATTTGTCAGCCATGGGTAAGAGTAGAAATGGAAGACCACATGTGTGTCTGCATACGTAAAAGTTTAAGACCTTCTTAAAATGGTCAAACAAACTCTGGTAGCAAAGGCAAAGACAGTTTGCTCTCCATTGTCCTCCGATGCCACATGTGACCTGCTCCATGTCTTCCTAACCACCCCTCGACTGCTGCATCCCATTTGTGAGGAACTTTAATACACATTTACTCAACTAAGCTTGCAAACTCAAGTTTAGTTCACAACCTCTGGGAAAAAAAGCCATTTTTTGACTACCACGTAGACTTGGATACACACACTGAGTGGTGGTTAAACAGTTTGTGAGGCCCAGTACAGAATTAAAAACATAGAACCCCTTGTTCAAAAAGCAGGGAAATAAAAGATGCCTTTAAAGTGATTTAACATAAAGCTTTTCCCTTTCTTCCAAGGTCTGTCTTTTTGTCCTGGTGTTTTTATTTGATATTTAATGTCATTCTACACATTTATTACAATGACAGATAATTTTTAAAAATATAGATAAACTGAAATTATTTGTTCGTAGAGCATCATGAACCCTATATGTGAAAAGGTGTCAAGGAATGCTTTAAGCGCATCTTGTAGGTTGGTATCAATTAGTGAACGTTACGGTTGCTGAGGAAACCTCTGCTGAAGAGCCCAAGCATTCTCTTCCATGGCACATGGTGTGATTTTCATCTTTCTGCTGTAATATAGTACAGCAGTGTGCTAAGCTTGCCGTTCCTGTGTCCTGCCTTCCTATCTTTCCCCTCTGAGTATGGGATCCTATGTGACTGCGTAAGACTCATGACCATGAAGCCGGTCTTGCACATGTGAGTGCATTCTTCTGCTCTTGGGAAGGCAAACTGGGAAAAAAGTCATGACCAAGCCAGAGTCCAGGGTTCCAGACACCTGGAGAACTAAGGCAAAATGTGTGCTCTGGGTTGGCGTGGGAGCATTCCCTCTGGTTAGTGCATTCCTTGCTGAGAACACGGCAAGAGGAGGGACACGGACAGGAGCTATGCTTCTAAACTTAAGGGCAATAGCCTCTTACCGGGCTTTTCTTTGTCTTCCTTAACCCTGCTACCTTTGACCCACATGTTACCAGGAGAAATCCCCTTTAAACATGTAGATCGTGACACTTCTCTACACAAAGTCACCCATCCCATTCCACGTCAGAAACAGGACTAACGTTCTTATCAAGGCCTACCTTGTGCTTGGCGATCTGCTCCTGCCCCTTCCTCTTCTGACCTTGCGTCTTGCTAATTTTCCCCTCCCCATCTCCACCACAGCTACATTTGCTTCTCTTCTGCCCTTTGGATGCCTAACTAAACTCATTATCCCTCTTATTATTGTTATTGTCAGCACTCTTCCTTGTCTCTCCAATTCACCTTCGTTCGCCAATCATCCAAAGTCCATATTGCAAAATTGCCCTCGGAAAATCACAAATTTGAGCTAATCATCTGGCAGATTTAGTATTTTCACTGGCTTTCCATTGCACGGAGGATAAAATCCAGGTCTCTTGGCTTGAGAAATAAAAAAATAGATCCGTAATGGTTTCTTATCTGGCATATATTGTGTTAAATCAGTTAAATTAGTGAATGTCACGGTGGCTGAGGAAACCTCTGCCGAAGAGCCCAAGCATTCGCTTCCATGGCACATGGTGTGATTTTCATCTTTCTGCTGTAATATAGGACAGTGGTGTGCTAAGCTTGGCCGTCCCTGTGTCCTGCCTTCCTATCTTTCCTCTCTTTCCTCCTCCTTTTCTGATTTCTTTCTCTTTCCCTCATTTTCTCCCTCCTTTTCTCTGGCCCCCATCCATATCCACTTAGGAGTATTTCCACAATGACTGTTTAATAGGGTAATCGTTACAGATCTGGTAGTGAGCACTTTTAATGAGTAATAAATGTGAAGCAGCAATAATGTTCTATTGGAATTAAAGGGGCTGATAATCTGCGATGCAGATTAGTAGAAACCTGAAGCCTCTGGGTGTGAAAGAAATTGAGCTTGGTCTAAAATCAATCAGATGGCAAGGAAGCTGTCACTACTAATGACAGAAATGCTCACCTCCAGGATCCATCCCATACCTTTTTGGACCGCTGTTATTCACTGCTGCCAAATGCTTTGGAGTTGCTAGCGTACATGGGTATTGATGGGGTTATTAGTTGGAGCAACTACAATGATGCCACTTTTGCATAGAGATTATATACTTTTTGTCATGTTGCTTTTATCATATTCTAAATATCTCCACGTTTCTCAAAACTGCATGGTAGCTGAAATGCATTTTTATAGCATTTGATAGTTGTTCTTGGGCAAATGCTGCTTTCATTTGAAGCCCGGGCTACAGTGATTTTCTAAATCACTTAACTTTTAGAATGCATATAGAAAAAAAAAAAAAACTATTGTCTCAATTTTGAGGTTCTTTAAACTGTCAATTGTATGAGAATAATTGAGATTCACATTGATAAATACCCTTTAATGACGAATACATTGCCCTCCACTATGTATGAAAGAATGACTTCCTTCCTTTGGGTTAAGTTTTATGGTAAAATGTAAACAATTTTTCATTTCTTATGATTTATGATATCATTACCAAATTCTGTTACATAAAATGACAATGAGCAAAAACAGTCCTGCTGCTACAATCTGTGCTGAAAAGCTTCCTCTAGATAGATTGCTTCCATTCCTAGCTGTGGTTAGAGCTATAGGAGGTAGGAATTTTCTCACAGTATTTGCTGGATGATACCAATACGTGGTTATAATTGGCACTCAAAGAACAATGTGTGTTAGCTCAACTCAAATTATAAACAGCCAAAGCCCTCCAAATCAGAAGAATATGCTTTTAAGATTTATTTCTGCCTGTCAGCATTCTTTGTTTATTATTATTGGCATTTAATTTCCTATTTACACATAAACAAATTCAATGGAAATCACTACACCCTATGATCAATATGATACAATAATCCAAGCCCAAGCATAAATGTGTGCAGCCTTCTAACAATCAGTTTATGATTTGGAAAACTACATCTAATTAGAAGAATAGAAAGTTTTAAGTCATGCCAACAACCCAGAGGCTCATCGTTTCTTTAGCCTTGAGAAGGCTACGAGCTATTGGGTAATTTACATTGTCAAAAATTACAGCAAATTTAGCTTAAAGATCCAATTGGCTTTACTAGTGATTCCAGAATTGGGTAACATCACATTCTGTAAAACAGTAGGGGTGTTCCGATCGGCTGAGCAAAAGAGTTTGGCTTTCTAGGCAGAAAGCAGCTGAAGAGAACAGAAACAGGGAACACAATGCAGAGTGGTTCTTTAGTGGTTACCTTCCTTCCTGCCCACTCAGGAAGCTGGTCCCTTTTGGACAAGTTTCCGTGACTTTCCTGTCGTTTGGAAAAGAGCCCACTTTAGAGTTCAGTTTGATCAGCGACACCTAGAAAGAGTGGTTCCATCCTGGCTTGGTCTGGTCGACCGAACTGGTGCAGGCGCCCGGTCTCCCACATTTTGCTTAACAACTTTACCCTCTGGTCAGGGGCTCTCGGAGTTCAGAGCCTCAGCCCTGCTCTCTAGACACCATCATGTCGGGCTTTAAGTCTCCACTGCTTTCCAAGGGTAGTGATACCAACCTCTGTCTTCACGGCCAGTATGGCAGGTCAAGTGCTTTTCATTTCTCGCCTCCCTGATCAGTTCTGGAAGAGGTTCTCTGCCTCCAAGAATGTTTAGATTGTGCACACCTGGATAATCCAGAAAATCTTCCCAGCCCGAGGTCCTTAACCTTAATCATGTCTGCAAATTCCTTAGTGCGTGTATGGAAATATAATCACCTGTTCCAGAAATTAGCTTCCGAGGATACACTTGGATGGAGCTTTATTCTGCCTCCCACAGAGGTCATGATGGTGCTGTGTTGATTAGGACCAATACCACCAGGATATTGACCTGAGTCATGCCAATCTACTAGTTTCAAGTCACACATCAGGTGATTATATTTCCCTACACGCAATAAGGAATTCGCAGACATGATTAAGGTTAAGGACTTCGGGCTGGGAAAAATTTTCCGGATTATCCAGGTGGGCACAATCTAAACATGATGTGTGACTTGAAACTAGTAAGCCGGGCTCGGTGGCTCAGCCTGTAATCCCGCGCTTTGGGAGGCCGAGGTGAGTGGACTGCCTGAGCCTGCAGGTTCGAGACCCGCCTGGGCAACTTGGCGAGACCTCATCTCTATAATAAATCAAAAACTAGCCGGGTGTGGTGGCGCGTGCCTGTAGTTCCAGCTACTTGGAAGGCTGAGGCGGAAGGATTGCCAGAGCCCAGCAGGTCGAGGCTGCGGTGGCCGGGAGCGGCCATTGCACTCCAGTCTGGGTGACAGAGTGAGACTACAACTAAAAAAAAAAAAAAAAAATAAAAGAAAAGAAACAAGTAGCTAGTGACAAAAACAAGCAGGAATCTGGAAGCACTCTCTCTGGCAAGGGTGAGATTTGTGAGAAATTTAATTCCTGGGGAGCATAGATAGCAGCACTGTTTTATTTTCTAAAAAAAAATTATTTTCCACAATTCATTCCTCTGTTACCCAGGAGGTCCTAGTGCTGTAGTCAGGACTACCATGCTTACTCCACTTAGCTCTATACAATCAGTCTCTGATGTGTCATTCCCTCCCAGTAGAGGCCCGACCTGTCCATATCAGTTTCCTTTTTTGAGGGCACTTTTGGCATTTTAGATGGGATCATTCCTCACTGGGCAGGATTGTCCCACACGCTGCTGGATATGTATTGTCCTTGACCCCTATATAATAAACATCTCTGTTCCCCACTCACTGGACAACCCCAAAGAACGTCACACACATAAAACTACTCCTTAGTAGGTTACGCAAACTCCGCTTGAGTTCTGTTGTTGTAAGTATTCATTACGTGTGTTTTAAAAAGGCTAAAATGAAGTCTGAGATTATCAATGTTGACGTTGCCTCCATTCACTTTGTCTTGTTCATTCATTTAGCAAACAAGTATTGAGAAAGCCCAGTGTGACAAACTCATGCAGAGGACGTGGATGCTCTTGCCCGAACAGTTCATCCATCTCTATGTTATCCTCCTCAGATTAGAGGGCCAATTAACACTGTTTACTCAGATTTCAGGACACCGACTGAGCTGCATGTATCAGTGTGCTCAAAAAGATCCTTAATGCACATGGGGCCCACTCTGTTTTATCTTCCATGTCTTATATCCTCTGGACAACCCCGACTGTGACACACTTCCTTCAAGTGACAAACCTGTAGCAAGATGGAAAGAAAATGGGGAAGATGAGGCTTTGTTTGAGCCTTGAGTTCAGTTCATGTTCTTATGAAGTGCACACCAAGCCCTATGCAAAGATAAAGGCACTATGCTGGCTATTAATTGAATTCATTACTCATTTGCTTTTGTGCATAAATCCCTTGAGGAGTCCACATTAGCAGTGACAATACTAAGCCAAAATTGTAATTAACCTCTAGTAATTAACCCCCGTTAACAGTGCAAAACTTGCCATGGTTGCACTACGTGAAGTTCCCCCACCTCCCATGAGATAGGTGCTAGCTGTTCCCATAATACAGGTGCTAGGTTCCAGGAAGATAACACTAACTGTTGAAACATGACCCACCTTACACAACTCCAAAAACTATGCAGAGAAACAAGGAAAGTTGTACAAAACCCCCAGAACCTAAGCATGAAACAGTGACCTAGAAACAGGAAAATAAACATCCAAACCATGCAGAGTTGGCTCCAGAGTCTACACTCGACTCTAGAATCAGGTGGGGATTTCACCAAGAAAGACCCACCTTGCAGGGCGCTAGTGGTGAAGGAACGCTGAAAACATCAGAATAGACAAATCAGAGCTTGGATTAGTAGGGATTAGAGAAAGGAGAGGGTAGGAGGTGTTTGGGACCAGAGTCTGGGAAGGCATGGCCTCTGGGAAGACCAGGACATGGGGAAAGAGGGTAGAGTCTCCTCAAGCCTTTGCAGTCAAATTAAAAAAAAATAAAAAGGAATCTGCTGAAGGTAAGGGTACTATTAAAACAAGATAGTATCAAAAGATTGTGAGGGAGTTTAAAGAATCTTTTATTTCTAAAAGTGCTGATATCATCAAAGGGGAAAAACACTTCTTTTTATTCTGTTTTTCAAATTTGGTTCTGTTTGTCATCTCAAGGGTTTCTTCTGTCAGCCACAGCAGTATCATATAAAGGAACTTGAATACACACGGACATATTTTGAAACCTGGAAAATTTAACCTGAAGTGCATTTTAGCTTTGGAGTGCCCTTGGGGTTGGAACGGAATTGCTCAGGAGATGAATAATGGGATTCATTACTATGACCAGTTGGAATCTAACACAACCCAAGGTATTCCCTTGCTGCTGGGCGGCTTAGAGATTGTGGAGAGTGATGCAGCCTCGCACAAGTGATTTCTTATCCTACCATCGATGGCACCAACAAAGGGGTGTTTTCTGCCTATGAAGGGGATGTACGTCTATGTTCGTAGAAATGAGGGACAGAGGCATAGACTTTGCATATTCAAATGGCCTCATTTTGACCCTCTTTGGTTCCTATGATGCCAAAAAAGTGTTCATTACGCCTGCTGTAAAAATAGACTTGATCAATACCCTATGGGTGTGAGCACCTACCTATATACATTTTGCTTTTGTTAATGTGTCCAAATAGCCGTCTAAGTGATAGTGTTACCTTTTAAGACATACTGGTTGTGGTTTTCACCGTGTCATGCATTAGTCCCCCTTGTTCAAAGGGGCCACGTTCCAAGACCCCAGGGGATGTCTGAATCCTAGGGCAGCACAGAATCCAATAACTGTCAACCAGAATGCCTTTAGGTTTGTGGCTTCCCCCAACAAATTTAATGCCTTTTCCCATCTTAACTGAGCACTTATGATGCACTGTGGCAGTAACTTTTGCAGTGTGAGGTACAAAAAGAAAGTAAGCACAAATTTCCATTTTCTTCTGCACAATTTCATGGATAGAAGATTCACTCTTACACTCCTTGGCTACTTCAGCGTGCAAGGCTTGTTTTCTTATTAAGAAGACTTCCATTTTTTCATTTAAAGGAATCCTTTATGGCTTCTCTCTGGCATATCCAAATTGCCAGCATTGCTATCTTGAGCTCTGGGAACATTACTAAGTAAAATAAGGGTGACCTGAACACAAGCACTGTGGTCCTACAGCAGTGGATCTGATAACCTGGATGGCTACTAGGTGGCCGACGGCAAAGATGGTAGACAATGTGGACAGAAGGGTGAAGCACAGTTGAGGGTGATGCCTCACATTACTCAGGGTGTGCATCTTAAACCTTATGAGTTGTTTATGTCTGGAATCTTCCATTTGCTATTTGTGGACCAAGATGAACACTAGGAATTGAAACCTCAGGAAGTGAAACCATAGATAGAAAGGATCACTGTATAGTCGGTCCCCGAATAATTTATTTTGGTTCAACATATTTCCTTATAATTTTGACCAAAAAAAATCAGTTTCCAGCTGGAGGTGCTGTCAGTGTGAAGTGAGTAATTTTATGTTCGCATGGGTTTTCTCCATTTCTTTCCCCACTTCTCAAAGCTGTGCTCATTAGGTGAACTGGAGTGCTAAACAGGGTCTGAGGGTGGGTGTGTTTGCGTGAGCGCGCCCTGCGATGGGATGGTGGCCTGACCACCTGTTGGCACCACCTGTTGCCCTGAGTGAACGGTATAAACTGGAATAATTAGGAAAATCATGACCTTACTTGTTTTTATAAATCTTTCTCAAATTTCTATACAGCTCACAATTATTTCAGAGTTTAATATTAACTGTGTTTTTGGTCTTTATTTAAAAGCTTGGTGATGTTTTTTGTGAGCAGAAATATACTGTAAGAATGTAACTCCTTTTATATCCATTGGTCTATGGCAAAATTGGTTTCTTTACAGTCATTTCACTTAAACTCACAGTTTCCAGTACCTTATGAATGACATTAATTGAGAATTTACTATACACATAAAATAAATTCTACTGCATGAAATGTAAATTCAATACTGTCAGACCACCTTTTCTTTGTAATATGAAAAGTTGAGCGGCAGACTGCTTCTACAGCAAGTTTTATCAAACATTGAAAAGAAAAAGACAAGTATAATCTCAAAAATTTTTTTCCAGGTAATAGAGTTTGTTTTATTTATTTTTTTAATGAAGCTTGCATAATCCTATCACAAATATCAAACCAGTATGGTGGAATCATATATATATATAAACATACATATACATATATATAAACATATATATACATATACATTTAGGCAAATTTATTTATCTGTAAAAATGGAAAAAGGCTAAAAAATGTATATTTAGGAAGTCCCCTTTAGGAACAACTGGCATATCTAACCAAAAGGATATTGTGAGTCGGGATATTGAAGTGACTCGTTCAAGTCCTACTTATTGTCCAAGTCTGAATCAGAACTCAGGTATGCTGAGATCCAAGACAAAAACTTCCAAGTAAGCCACCTTTTCTATGTATGATTGTATCGGTGGCGGTAATATCTTCTGCCATCACAATTCAACTCACAAGCTGAAAGGTTGAGTCCAATGAAAGCTGCTTGCTGCCCTCTTAAACCTACCCATACTGGCGGCCTTCCACCGGGATGAAGGCCTACAGACCGACACCTTGTGTCAGGTGGCTAGCCGTTTCCCAGGACCTCTGAGCGCTCCACGTCAGTGACAGAAAGGGGAAGAGGGGCAAGAACGCTTGTCTTCAGCTGAGCTATCCTAACAAGTGTGGCACTCATCACTGCATTCATATTGTATCACTGAAATGCATTCCGATGACTTCCTGCGTCCTGGAATGGGGTCACGGATGTGAAGTCCACAACGTCTCTGCCAGGTTGTGGTGAGGATCTAGCTCTCTCTATGCGGCCCCACCATGTTGGAATTTGCACCTGATGTTCCCCGTAAGTCTACCGTGATCATCCATTCAGAACCATTTTTGGTTCTTTCTCAAGTGTCCTGCTTTGAATGATAGGTTATAGAATCTCCATCTGTCTTGTGGCAATGCTCTGTAGACAACTGTGGAGAATTTTTTTTATTGTTATTTGATTTGGGTTCCATTAATATATAAAAAGCAAATGAATATACCAACTTTATGATGATTTTTCTGGAGATACTATTCAACACACAGTTTGATATTCTTTGTCCATAGAAAATAGTTAATATTTCTTATAATCCAGATTGGTCTCTTTTTCAATATTTTTTCAGACACACTGAAAAATAATAATTTTCTAATCAAATTATATATAAGAAATGTATCCAAAATAGTATTACGGGAGTTTTTTTTCCCCTAGATAATATAGATTTGAACAAATTCATACACAGATGTTAGAATTTAGCCAAGTGTTCTAAGACATGGTGAATATTGTAAGAACACTTTGGAAGAACATTTAAATATTCAGTAATAGTATGCCCCCTAAAAGGAAGATAACTGAGGTTCTCTGTTGCCTGAAGGCAAAAGAGTTGGGTGTATGTCCCTTCAAAGTTCCTTTCATTCCCTTCATGCTATAATAAACTCTCCTGCAGAGTATAACTCAAGTGTATAAAAATGTTCAAAAATGATACGATAAAGCAAGTAAAAATGTAGTAATCGCCCCTTTAAGCAATATTATGCACTGTCTTCAAAATACTAGCATTCTGCGATACAATGCAAGATTTGCTTATGAAATCTATCTGAGAAACAGAATGTAACATGACAAAGTGTTGAGTTCTCTGGGTAAAGGCAATATTCTCTCTCTTGAAATATAATGAAGACTACACTTCATTAAAGTGCAATTGTCATCTTGGGGGAATGATACAGCTTTGCTATGTCAAGAGAACACAAACAAATAGAACAGAACATGAATTGAAAAAATCTTGGGACAGTAGCATGTATATTTAATAAGATATCTTCTACCATGACTTTTTCAGAATGAAAAAAAATTAAATATGAATGTGGTAGATATTAATCATGTTTATTTTCTTCCAATCTGTCCGCCCTTACTGTAATTCCCTCTTTGCCCCTCCATAATTCTCTCATCCCCACTAAGAAATAAAATAAACATAGCTGTCAGATGTCAATGTTATAGTGAAGATTGTATAAAATCTTAAGTGTTTTTGAGCTCTGAGATAACAGCCTGACCAGTGCATTCTGAGCTGAAGCCTCATAAATTCTTAAATGCGCTGTTCAATGGCAAATGTTCTGAAACCTTTCCAACAATGACTCATGCCACAAAAAAGGAAAACAAGAAGAAATGCATGTCTTCATTCTCTTAATAGAAAATGTCAAAAGTTCTCTTTATTTTTAATGTCTTAGGGGACTGTATGATCTGTCACTTTTGAGTGTTTTAGGATTTGCACATTTCCAAAATTTTATGGATTGTTCTTCAGTGATCATTTTCCATTTACTAAGATGTCACTAATTATCATTTGAAACCTGAGAATATTGATTGGAAATAATTTTGTGACATTTCTTTAAAAAGTGTTATTTGTGCCATGTAAAGCAACATAAGAGGAATCATTTTAGTACATATGGTCCCCAACTTAACATTTGTTCAACTTACGATTATTTGACTTTACAATGATGTGAAATCAATACACATTCTGTAGAAACCATATTTCAGGTACCCATACAACCATTCTGTTTTGCACATTAAGTATAGTAGTCAATAAATTATATGAGATGTTCAACACTTTGTTATAAAATAGGCTTGGTGTTAGATGATTTTGCTTAATTTTAGGCAGTGCAAGTATTCTGACCATGTTTAAGGTGGGTTAGGCTAAGCATTGATGTTTGACAGGTTGGGCGTGTTAAATACATTTTTGACTTATATTTCCAAATTACAATGGGTGTATTAGAACATAAACTCATTGTAAATCAAGGAGCATATGTAATCTATTTAATTAGTATATCGTCAAGAAAGTTTTATGGAAGAGGCCTTAAGTATTATATAACCAAGCACTATTTTTTTCAAATCAGTTGAAGCACTGGGTTAACTAACTTTCCAAAATCACTTGAAAATTTGGTGACAGTGCTGGAACTGATACTATAACCTTCAAATATTTGTTATTTACCATGTATCCATCACTTTGCATCTGTTGTAAAATTTAATCCTCATAGCAATCCTGCAAAAACATTAGAGTGGTCATTAACATTTCCATTTAGCAAATAAGGGGACTGAGACATTGGCTTAAGCAATCTGATCATTTATAAAATAGTGTGATATGCGTAATTTATAAATCATGTAAAGAATGTCCCGACAGTTATTTGCTGTAATGTTTTGCGGTGACCTACCACAATGGCAATGACCTATTTCCCTAAAATACAAATGTATTTGTTGGATTCCTGTACCACCTTGCTCAAAGATCAACTGTTGGCTCAGAGATAAGCAGCATTGTGTATATCACCTTGACGTGAATAACCTGAAATTTTAAACATGTGTATGTAAAATATAATTTGTGGATAAGTGAATCTTTTTGGATGAATGCACAGGTGAGGGGGAGGCAATACTAAACCCATATAACGTGAGATAGATCTATAATGCCTAGAACTCCAGGTAGCATAAATGCCCAACCTGCCACCAACCTGGACAACGTCCATCTCCCAGAGTCTCTTTTGAGTGTACTGAGCTGTCCACAACTCATTTTGCACAGGTCTGGTGAATATTGTAACCTCTTTGCTCTCCTTAGAGTAAACGATATCTGTGAGAAAAAAAGATCAATAGAAACTTTGGCTGGGAGTAAATGACAGCAAAAGGCAGAGAAAGCAACTGTCTGACACAACCCTCAGAACGTGTTCCTGCCTTCCTTTTTTGTTTGCTCACACACTCACTTACTACTCTAATTCAGTAGTTCTTGAACTTGAGTAAGCATCCGAATCACCTGGAGGTTTGGTAAAACACCATCTGCTGGGTCCCAGTTCCAGAGATTCTGATGTGGTAGGTCTGGGGCCTGAGGATTTATACTTCTAAATTTCCAGGTGATGCTGACATTGTTGCTTTAGGGACCAGTCTCTCAAAAGCCTTGACTTATTTGCCTGATCTGACTGTTGAGTGAGAGTATATGTGCATATAGCAAGCAATAAGTGGCTCCTGATTTTTACCCTTCTGGGTGAAATTTTTAAACCAGGTGTTAGGTAGTTCAAATTCTTACTCTTAAATATAAACTCAAGGTGTGCTCTCAAACACAGTAATTGGCTTGTGGCTTAAATTACAACAAACTGTACTCAGATGGATTAAGATGTAAATAGTAATCTCTATGACTATAAAATCTGTTCTCTTTTCACTCAACCATATGTTTATTTTTGAGAAACAGAATACTTTCGTTGATGCTTAACTCAACAGTTTGCAGTAAATCCATTTAGTAAAGGAACAACAGAAGTTAAATTTTACACAGAATTCTGTCTGAGAATAAGGAATTGTTATGGCTAGTATGTATCTAAATATACAGTCATTAAAAAATCCCCAGAGTTTGAAAATTCATGAGCAAATTATTTTAGATTAAAAGGTAAGAATAAAATACACCAAATTTCAATCTAGAGAGTTTTTGAGTAAGAGAAATCAAGCGAAATAGTCACTCATAAGAATTGTGAAGAAAAGTAGAAAAGTGAATAAAATCTAATATTTTCTGTGTCACTAGTAGGAAATACCCAGGTGTAATCTGGCATAAAATTTTTAACCTATTATTTTATGGAGAGCAGAATTGTTAAATAAAAAAAATTGAGAACAATGAACTTACAATATTGTTCAATACTGTTATGATAAGGCATAATAATAATACATATTATTAAGTGGTAGTCATTGGTATACGTGTTACATATGTATACATTATGTAATCTTAATTCTCACAGTTACCTTTGTGAGGTGGGTACTACTGTCATATTGCCACCATTTTCTAGATTAAAAAACACAAAAACTGAAGTTCAGTGACATTAATTTGATTGTATATGGTTACATAATAAGTGATAGAGCCAGATTTAAATCCCAGGGGAGCTATGCCAGCATGCACACAGTGTCCATACCTCAACTGTGTGCTCAGCTGTGTGTTTGAGGTAACATAAAGGAGACCAGTGTGGCTGGAACAGAGTGAAAAAAACACAGTGTCCTCACAAGAAGTGATGAAAGATCGCCATAAATGGCTGTGTCCTGAAGGATTTGGGAAGCCATTCTTTGCTGTTTGGCTTTAACTCTGAGTGAGAAAGAAAACTTGTGAAGGATTTTGAGTAGAAGACATGATCTAACCTGTTCAAAACACCCACTTGCAATGCTGTGTGATTGAAGTATGCAATTCCTGCTAAGTAACTGGTGAGAACTGAGTTAAACTATTTGCAATAATTAAACCTTTAGCAAGTTTTAGATCATCAGCTCTGTAGAGAGAAAGAATGGAAAACGAAAAACAAGGAACAGGGACTTTCGTTATAATGGGCCTGGTCATTTATCCACAAACACTCAATACTTAAGAGTCTCATCTATGTGGTTAGTCTTGACTCTTTCCTACTCCAAAGATATTCTGCACAATTTGACAACTTTAGCAATCACTGAACATCATTTTCCTTCTGGCATTCTTTTGCTTAAAATATTTCAATGGGTTCCAGGTCTTTCACAGTGAATACCTGTCATCTTGTACTATTTTTTTTTTCTGCTCAACTATAGTTATTAAAATTGTTTAAATTTCAACTACAATTACTTTACTTCCTTTTTTAGTGTCTCATAGAAGTATAGAATACACACACATAAGTGCCTAAACCATGAGAAATATCTTTGGTATCACATAGAGAACATATAGATAGATAGACAGACAGATGGATAAATAGATATACAAATATTTGTCATACATAAGCATAAATATATTCATAAAGTTTTCACTTTTGTATACAGCTTGCAAAAGTATATAGTTATTTTTTAGAATTATTCACCTTTTTTTTATCAATGTAGTGTATCACCTTTGTTTTATTTCATCTTGTAAATATAGAATGATTTGTTTATCAAATGCTCTGCTAATGGACATTTTCCTAATTTCCAGTTTTGAGAGTCTATGGATGGTGATGCCACAAACATTCTTGGATAAGTTTTCAGATGTAATTTTTTATGCCTTACTGTACCAAAGAGTGAAGTTGTATCAGAGTTTTTACATG
Organism: Tarsius wallacei; assembly: GCA_963574415.1. Lineage (NCBI taxonomy): Eukaryota > Metazoa > Chordata > Mammalia > Primates > Tarsiidae > Tarsius > Tarsius wallacei. The sequence continues at coordinate 30,324 of CAUYQG010103175.1, forward strand.
TTTTTATTTGCTGAATACTACTGTCTGGTTTTATTTTTGTAGGAGTGCTTTACAATTTATGGTGTACCTTTTTAACTCATCACGGCTGGCTTTTGAGTAATATTATACCACTTCACAGTATTAAGCAATTATACCTCTATTTCCCCCTCCTGCCTTTTGTGTTATTGTATTGCATTTTACTTCTACTCTATTATAAAATCTATGATACATTTGCATCATTTGGTTTATGTAATCCGGTATCTTTTAAAGAGAATTCAGTCATGAGAAGAAAATATTCTCTATAAACCCACATTCCTAGTGTAATGGAGTGCGCTTTCATTTCTATATCCAGACTTCTAGCTAGTATTCTTTGTCCTTCTTCTATGATGGCTACCTTTATTATTTCTTGTAATCCAAGTATACTGTACTGATTATGAATACTTTCAACATTGTATGTCTGGAAAAATCAGTTTTGCCACAATTTTTCTTAGACTTGGCATTTTATTTCATTAAATTAAAGTTTTAAAATTATATATTCAAATGGACTTTTTTCTTTTGGTATAAGCCTCTATGAGTTTTAAACCATGTATAAATTAATGCAACAGCCGCCATAATTAGGATACAAAGTGACTTTTTCATCTCCTTGACATTATTTTTGAGTGATATGTTAATGGATATATAACTCAGGATTGAGAGTTGTTTTTATTCATTTGTTCAGTATTTTCTGCATCAAGGTGAATGTACTTAATCCCACAAACCTGTATACTTTAAAATGGTCGATTTTAAGTTAAATCCATTTCATCACAATAAAAAAATACTTGCACAAAATCCACAAAACACCAAAAAATAATAATAATAATTTAGTTACAGAGATGTTGAAGGAGTCTAAGTAAAGAAGAAGAACTGATGTTTATACTTTATTAACTTCTTAGAAAACTCACTCTGTCTTTAGATGTTGTCAAGGCATTATTTATTTAAATACAGTAAGCACAGCAAAACTAAACAAAATTTAGTTTCAACGATTCTAATACATGAAATGTGTCTACTTTTGACCACTCTACTGTCTATCCCAAAGCAATCTTTTTTTTTTTTTTTTTAGTTTCTTATCTCCCCTTGTGATGAGTTGAAGACATCTTTATCCTTAGGGTGTTCTAGTTTAAAGTACCAAGTAAATTTTAGAAGAATCTCTTGTTAGATTCTCTAACTTAAAAGTCACTGGGCTTTGATTTCCATCTCTCTCTTCCTGAAAGCTCCTCAAAACCAAATCTGAAGTTTCCTCCAACTGACAAATTTCCTCAGAGCAAAAATAGTCTTTTGCCTTTCAATGCTCTCTCAACTTTCTGGTTTTTCACTTTTCTTTACATTTCCCCCCAATAATGTATTTGAAAGCTCTTAAGATCTAGTTTTTATAATGTATACTAGAGTTTTACTTTTTTCTAGCACAAAATTTAATCTCAATAACCTGATCTGTCATATTTTTTCAGTGTAGATATTTTCGTTTTAAAATAAGACATTTAGACAGTGACATAATTTGATTCCCAACAGTGAGCATAAATAAAGAAAAAAACAACCTGAGTCCACTGGTAGCCTCACATTCCTATTATTCAAATAAGGCGTAATCATTTTGGCCTTTTTCCTTTCTACTGTACTTTTCCCCTAAGAATGTTTTTACACAGTTGTTATCAGCTTCCATATACAATTTCTAAATTAATATTGTATTAGGAAATACTTTTGGTGCCGTCTCCTTTTCATGAATGTTATTCTCTATGGTTGCTTGAGGCCGGAAACCATGCCCTTTGCATCTCCCCTGCTGTTGAACACAGATACTTACATATGTTAGATATTCAGTAATGCTGTCAACTTGAATGGGCATATACATATTTTAAGGGGAACAGCTTTCTTGGCTACTTGTTTCTTTCTGCCATACAACCTAAGATAAGAATGTAATCAGTAGGTGACATTCAATAAGCAATTGCTGAATTAAGTGCTATGGGGGTAAGACTTCCATTACCAAGAACCACAATAGAGAAGGGGGTGTAGCATGTGTACATTGCTTCCAGGCACACCTCCAGGCCCCTGTTATATTCAGTCCAGGGGAATACCAAGGAACATTTAAAACAATGGATTTGGTTCCTCACATTTGTAATTCAAGATTCATCCCTTGACTATCTTAGTCAGCCTGAACTGCTGCAGCAGAATACCATAAACTATATGGCTTAAACAATAGACATTTATTTCCCACAATACTGAAGGCTGAGAAGTCCAAGATCACAGCATTGGCTGATGTCTTGGTAATGCTTTCTTCTTGGCTTCCAAAAGCCATCTTCTTTCTATGTCCTCACATCATCTCTCCTGGTCTTATAAGGGCATCAATCCTGTCATGAGGTCTCTATCCTCAACCTAATTATTATAGTCCAGGGTTCTGGGAACTGGGGTTGCTAACGTCTTATATGTTTCATTAATTCAAAATCGTGTATCTAAACGTACCAAGGTACGTTGTTAAAAGTAGCAGACCTTTCCTTGACCGTTGTAACCCTCCATCAGCCTAAGTTGTAAATTCTAACATGCTGTCCTAACATGTGGGTGGTCACATACAAGAAAATGTAAGTATGATCAGGAGGTCTTAGGCATGTCAAACTGCATGTCGGCGTTGTTACTTGTTAACTCTTGGTGAGTGAAGGACATCAAACTGCACATAGTCTAAACAACGATTTGTAGCCTAGTGGTGATTTCTTGAGACTCAAACTATATCATCCCCTTGGCGCCTTTGTTCTGACAGGCAGTGGTTCGAAGGTCATTAGCCTAACTCTGTCTTCATTTGCCTGTCAAAGAATAAGTCTCTCCCATTTTCCTCAACCTTTGTTTCCTGGACTCATTGTGTTATGGGAGCAGAGACTTTTGTTGAGAATTATATAATTACATTCCAATGGACATCAGGTCAAAATACCATCACTTTGGGGATTGGAGATCACCTGATGACTTTGCCATACACAATTTAGAAAAACACATTCAGTCCATGGGAAAGGCATTACATCATCTAGCTATGTTGCTGTCTGACCTCCTCTTGCTGCACTGTGTGGCGAATGCTCTGGTCTACCCACATTGGTCTCTCTTCTATTCCTTAAACTCAAGAAGCATGCTTCTCTCTCAGGAAGTAAGCTTGTGTTATTCCATCTACCAGGAAGCGCTTTCACCCAGATATCCTATTTTTTCACTTGTCCAAATCCTTCTTATCTCTGTTCAAACATCACCTCTTCTGAGATGTCTTCTCTCTCTTCAGGCTGGCATTTCTTGACCTCTTTGTTCCTTTATTTCTTCCTCAGTCTCCAAAGCCACCTAATGTTGTATATATTTCTTTTTCATTTTGGTTTAGCTTTTTCCACGTTATATATAAGCGTCTTGATTGTAGGACATTTATGTATTTTATTCACTAATATGTTACCCCACCACTTAGAGGCTGTAATATTGAACTCTCAGTAAACATTAATTAAAGAGAAAAATGAATAAATGCTGAATATTAAATCTACTATGCAGTCAATGTTTTCATTGCACCATGATTTTTTTAATATCTAGAGCAACTTTGCAAAATATTATTAACTCAAAGTTGCAGAATATGAAATCAAAAGTTAAAGACCTTGCTCAAGGCAACACTAAAAATAATAGTAGTAATAATAATTAGCAAGTTTGATCATCATACTATGGTCTTTCTCTTTCCAAAGCTCAGATTCTTTCCTTAGTGTCATGCTGAGATATGAATTAAATGCAAATAATTTAACAATTTTATGACAGTTTTTTTCATCTAATTTAATGTTAGCTTTTGGTCTGTGTTTGTCATTGCTATAAAGGAACAATTTTTTTTAGCTAAGGATCTTGACACTCAGTATATCATACTAGAGGATAAAAATATTTGACACTCAAAAGAAGAGAAATCCTTTGCAAAGCAATCTGATTCTCTGTAATATTGGGATAGTAATATCTTGCTGAGATGAAGTCACTGTACTCTGGCTTTTCAGAACTCCACCTTGACATTTCATCTTTAGGAGTATGGGGGCTTCATATTCTGAGATGCATGGCTTACGAGTCGTTTGCAAAGATGTCTTGCTTTCTATAAACATTCACTTTGAATGATTTTGTCAACCTGTAAGGTGCTAGAATTTATGGGAAATAATTCAGGAATAAAATTAGTAATAGGACCAGAAGTCTAAAAGAAGTAATTCTAAATTTATGTCACATGCTTCGTGGCCCATCCCTTTTTGCTCTGCATTTCCCATAGTCTAGGTTCATTGACTTTTTTTCTAAAATAAGAGCATGAATAAATCCGTACTTAGAGCTAGATCCATATTCTGAACTCCTTATTTTCACAGTGGTGACTGACTGCAAAATGGTTTAAAATAATGTGTTGTTTCTCTCTAAATGATGATATTATGAATGCCTTGGCTATCATGGGGTTATGGTTTTGAGTTTAGTTGGTAACAAAAACAGGATTTTGATGAATCTGCCATATGAGTGTTGAATAGCTATGAAACCTCACATTTATCTCAATTCAATTCAAAATTATTTGTTAAGATTTTAATATTTGGCAGGCATTTTATTAAGTGCTTTTAGAATCATGTGATAGTGGGATGCAAGAGAAGAAAGCTGACTGATTCACGCAGAAATCAAACCAAAGCCCTGGTCCTATTTGCTCTTGTATTGTAACCAATGAGGTCCAAAGCACTGGATGGAACTCTTGATTAATCTCAGAAAGACGTCCCTTAATTCACTATCACCCAAACTATTTGACTCCAAGTTGTTACTGTAAAATTATTGACATGCCTCAAGAAGCATATAAAGTTATCACTAGCCTATAAGAGTATTCCAAGTTTGGGGTAAATAACAGTAAGCTTAGTTCAGCAACCTAAATAAAAATCCTGAAAATGTTGAACCACAGGACAAAATGTTTTGTTTTAAATTCCATTATTAAAATCGCATGGTCTCAAAGTGTTTATGTATCTTTCCACTTAATTTGACTTATTTTTATTTCGATTAGTTTCTGGACTGATTCTGCACCCTCTGGGAGTGAGTCTGAGCATTTGACAAGCAGAATGAGAAACTCAATTACCGCTATGGTAAATTCATCTTCATGTTGACATTTACCCTCTATTCAATATTTTCATTGAATTTGAGACTCCATTACCCATCTATTTTTTTTCTCATTTTCCATGTCTCCATATTTATCTGTTACTGTTCACAAAATAGTATTAAAGGCTTAGGGAATTGGTTCAGAAGTTCTTTCTTTGAAATTAACTTGTCTTACTCAGTATCTTCATACATATAGTAGATATAATATTTAGCTAACAATATTTATAAAAACCAAATAAGATAATACAGGAGGAAGTGTTATATAAAAAAAGAATATTTTACAAAATTAAATGTATTCCACATAAAAAGGAAGTAATACTTGAATGTTTGCACAACTCTAATAATTAGATGACAACATGATTATATGGCTTAGAAAATACATAGTTTTGGTTATTCAGAGTTGAAAAATTAATTGGTGGTAAAATACAAAGGGCTAGATAATTGAACCATGGAAAAGAAGATGATTTACAAAGACATCCAAAGAATTATAGGATGTAAAACAACTTGCCCAAGGTCACATCCTATTCATTAATTTATCCATCATCCAGCCAGCTTGCCACCCCAAAATGACTTGGGTTATTAAACAGAAGTAATACAATTGTGATGAAGACATGTCCTACATTTTCAAGGAGTTGAGAAGATCCAAGAAAAAGATCTCTCCAGAGAATAGCAATATTTTTACAAAATATAACTACTTAATATTAACAAATCACTGACATTCTGAACAGAGAGGGGAGATACTACATACAGACTCCTCAATCTCTTTCAGAGTTTACATTAAATGTAGTCCTTCCAGATAGATAATTTAAGGCTCCTCTTCCATTAAAATAATAAAATTGCATAGTTTTTTCTATTTATTTTTATTTTTCTGTCTATTATCTATTATCTATATTTACCATTATATTTAATGAAAAGTATATCTTTAAGAGTTTACGTTAAATGTAGTCATACCAGCCGGGCTCGGTGGCTCAGCCTGTAATCCCGTGCCTTTGGGAGGCTGAGGTGTGTGGATTGCCTGAGCCCACGGGTTCGAGACCCACCTGGGCAACTTGGTGAGACCTCATCTCTACAATAAATCAAAAAAATCAGCCGGGCGTGGTAGCGTGCACCTGTAATTCCGACTACTCCGAAGGCTGAGGCAGAAGGATCGCCGGAGCCCAGCAGGATGACGCTGTGGTGGCCGGGAGCGGCCACTGCACTCCAGTCTGGGTGACAGAGTGAGACTCCAACTCAAAAAAAATAAAAATAAATAAATAAAATAAAATAAATAAATGTAGTCATACCACATAGCTAATTTAAAGTTCCTCTTCTGCTAAGATAAAATTATTACATAGTTTTTCTATTTTCTAACTATATTTTTCTGTTATCTATTATCTATATCTATCATTTTATTTAATGAAAAGTATACCTTCTCTTCAATGAATTGTGACAACCTCACCTGCCTTTGAATAAATTGTCTTTTCAACATCCACGTTTTACTTTTTTTCTCGAAAACACTGAACGACACTATGCTTGTACACAAAGAAAAATGACATATATTCTTGTCCCGAACTATTCAAAATCTAATAGAGAAAATAAATGTAATACATAATCATAAGAGATTGTGGTAAAAGCAATCACACATGCTTATCAGGGATGAATTTGCCAAAAAAAGACAGGAAAGGCATTTTGTAGAAAAAGACCCACTTCTCAAATAGAATTCCAAGTTAACTTTTCTGTTCATTTCGTTCCACTTTTAATTTGCAAGTAATTTGATGAGGTAAGACAGTATTGTGGCATTTGTTCAATAAAAATTGATTGAGAATCCGCCATTAGACAGACTCTGTGGTAATCACTAGGGTTATAAAAAAGGAAAAAGACACAGTCTGTGGCTTAAAAAAACAGTATAGTAAAGAGGTCAGACAAGAAATGAATACATTCTGCAAGTACAATGTGAGCCCTCCGTACTTGTTCCAGGCTCTGAAGGAAGAACAACAGGAAAGTCAAAACTAAAAAGGTTGATCCTTGTGGTGGAGCTTATATTCTAATCAGAGGAAATGGACAACAAATAATTATTTTTAAAACTCACGATTTCATATAGGATGATAGGGGCTATTGAATATTTTATAAACACATAAGCTGTCAAATCAAGGAAGAGTAACTATCAGATGGAAGAAACAGTTAATAATCAAAAGCTCCCTGAAATGAGTTTTGAAAGTCAAATAAGAACTGTGTAATTGCTGAGTGAGGGCCAGGGTATGTTCAGCAAGAACAGTACCCACATAGCCGGGCTCGGTGGCTCAGCCTGTCATCCCACGCCTTTGGGAGGCTGAGGTGAGTGGATTGCCTGAGCCCGCGGGTTCGAGACCTGCCTGGGCAAGCGAGACCTCATCTCTACAATAAATCAAAAAATCAGCCGGGCGTGGTAGCACGCGCCTGTAGTTCCAGCTA